>PVJA010004719.1:0-83919 GCA_004027025.1 Myocastor coypus | reverse complement strand
ACAGGTTTTCAGAGTAGTTACTAATAATCAGAAATATTTTTATTTTCTACTACAATTTGAAAGCTAGATTTTATGAAGGGTATTCTTTTTTCAAAACACAGAGTGATCTTTTGATTTTTGAAGTGTATTTTATTACATTTTCCTTTAAATTTTTACTATCTAAACAACTGCACAGAAATGAACAATCATCTTAAAATAATAGTGATTTACTCATGGTAGAGTAATATGGTGTTTATATGGTTTCATTTTTTTCCAAAGGGTTCTTTGGCTAGCTTTAAGTTGATAACAGTACTAAGACAAAGAGTTTAATACTACAAAAAAGTAGAGCTCTTTTTCTAGTGTATTTTGGTCAATAGCTCTTTCTTTTAGGAACTTTTTACTTGCATTTTTTTCTATCTTGTGAGAGATGTGTTTTATGAGAAATGAGTTAATATTTAGTCTTGCTGATTATGGAATATCAAAATGAAAATTAAAGCAAAGCAAAGTGAAACTTTTGGTAGAGTGTCTCCTCAAGAAAACAAACATGGCCCTGCACAACCTTTCATATTCTGCTTTTATACTGTCCGGAGTTTGACATTATTAGCATATCCAAGCTCTAGGATAGGTAGGGGATCCAGGTGGTGCCATTGAAGAGACTTAAATGTGTGAGCTCCAGTAGAGAAGGGACTGTAGCAATGCATGTCACTTTTCATCTGAAACAGTAAGCAAAATGTTAAGCCTGCTTATGTAGTATTTAAGATGAGAAAATGGCTTTGCCTATTCTTTTTCACTTTGAATAGCTCTGAAATTATTTTGTTCCATTTCTCTTGTTTTTATGCTGGACTTTGTATAGGTTTAAATATTTCTCATGATTTGGGCAGTCAGTAGTAAGTACCCAGAGAGTTTTAATAAAAATTGGCATTTGTAGATTGGCTTTCTTACTAGATTTAGACCTCACTTTTGAAAATAGCAGTATGGTTATCACCACTCTATGTATTTTAATATCTTGACAAAACGAAGTATTGGGGTATTACACCAGGGTGAGTATCCGTGGTCAGAGTCCTTTGTGTTTATCAGGCCAGGAGATGGAGATGTAGGAAGCTCTGATCAGATAGGATTGTCTGGGGCATGATAGGCACTCAGAGATTTGTTTATTGGAAAATGTTGCCTGGAGCCAAGGGAGATTACATTCCTGTGTGCTGGTCACTAACTCTTCTTCAGTGATAACATCTGCTGTTTTTGGTTTTTGTTCCAGGAAACTATTAAGCCCTGATTTAGAATTGTTATTGGAAGCATAAATTCATTCACTTGGCTGGGCGTGGTGGCGCACGCCTGTAATCCCAGCACTCGGGAGACTGAGGCAGGAGGATCGGTGTGAGTTCGAGACCAGCCTGAGCTACAAAAGTGAGCTCAAGGCCAGCCTCAACTGCATAACGAGACCCTGTCTCAAAAAGAAAAAAAAAAAAAAAAATTCATTCACTTGTTCTCATTTATTGTTTCTTGTAGTAATAGATATATTAGTGCAATGAATTATTCTCTAACTTACTTTTAAGGAATATCATTGACAGTTACTTTTTAAAGTGAAAATCATCTTCACAGCATGTGTGTGTGTGTGAGAGAGTTGCATTTACTTTGTGTGATCATGTGTGTGCAGGTGCAAGCATGTGTGAACATGTATCTGTTGTGGATTACTTGAGGCAGAATGCATCTGTTCTGGGCAGTGATGAGCTCAGAGTGACTAGCATGATGCATGCAAGGTTTCATCCTCAGAGAACAGAGGCCCACACCTGGTAAACAGCTGTCGGTACTCCAAGTCTCCCTTTACGTAGTTTGGCATTCTGTTCTCATTTATCTACAGTCTAAAAAACATTAAATGGAAAAATTTATTTATTTATTTGTTTATGTATGTTTGCGTTTTTGAGTCAAGGTTTTGCTATGCAGTTCAGGCTGGCCTTAAGTTCACTTTTGTAGCCCAGGTTGGTCTTGAACTGCCATTGATCCTCTTGCCTCAGCCTCCCAAGTGTTGACATTACAGGCGTGCACCGCTATGCCTGGCTCCTTAAATGGAAAATTTTAGAAGCATTTCAAACATTTTAAGTAACTCTCATTATTGTACATTGTTGTACTTGTTATATATATAGCCTTTCATGGTCTCTATTGGGCTTGGTGTCAGGCATCCACCAAGGGTCTTGGAACATATATTCTACAGATAAGAAGGGGTTATTAATAGGTTTTTTGTTGGTGGTGTAGTTTTGTTCTTTGATACTTGACTTCTTGGTTGTGGAAAACATGCAGGACTATTGCCTCTTTGACCATTCTGAGCGATATGAGTGAACTTTTTCCCTGTTCAACTAGAAGACCAGGCAGCTAACTTTTTGGATGAGAATTGTTTTTCCCTTTCTTGCTGGGTGGAATGAATAGATTCCTCCATTACAGTGCGTTATATTGTAGTTTACAGTATGGGTAATTATAGTGCAATCCACTGAAAATAAATATGAAATTTAGTAGGGCTTTTCATGTGAAAATGGAATGTGAGGGCCGGGCGTGGTGGTGCATGCCTGTAATCCCAGCACTCGGGAGGCTGAGGCAGGAGGATCGGTGTGAGTTCAAGACCAGCCTGGGCTACAAAAGTGAGCTCAAGGCCAGCCTCAACTGCATAGTGAGACCCTGTCTCAAAAAGACAAAAAAAAAAAAAAAAAAAAAAAAAAAAAAAAAAAAAAAAAAAAAAAAAAAAAAAAAAAAAAAAAAAAAAAAAAAAAAAAAAAAAAAAAAAAAAAAGAAAATGGAATGTGACTGTCTTGTGGTTAGTATTAGAGTAGTAAAGGCCCACTTCCTAAAGTTTTGTTCTTTGTTGAGGACTTGATAGTACAATGATACTTATTTATTTATTTATTTTTGTGGAACTGGGGCTTGAACTCACAACCTTGCAGTTGCCAGGCAGGCACTCGTGCCTTGGAGCTATCTCCCTGGTCCCTAGTACAATGATACAGATATGTGAGGAAAATAAGGTCTGGATTGCAGACCAAAAGCAGGTCCTTTCACATCTAAGACCATGTAGCATTGCATTCTTGGACCTATGGAGCTGGTCCTATGTGCTCTGTTACTGGCTTTGCCTTTTCATATGTAGCTGTCAGTCATTTGGTGATCAAAGAGCTTGAATTTACATGCTTACATTTTGGAGTGGAAAAATAATAATCTTTTCTGTTTAAATGTTTATATAGTATTTTCCCAAAGGATCCTATTGCCCCTTGTCCTGCATACCCTTCACTGTTCATAATCTTGAGGGATACATTTTTTTACTTAACATCTGAGACTTAGGTAAGGTTGCACAGTATCAGTAACACAATTAGTTTAACCATAATGGTGCTAACAGCTCCATTTATTTAGTAGTTTGTTCATTTTCCCCAGAATAGTGTATTGTGCAGTGGTACATTTGTGATGTCTTCTGTGTAGAAGGGGAAGTACATTAGTGTGTGGGGTGCATGAGGATGGAGATAAGAATACTAGGGAGCTACTTTGCAGTGAATTAGAATGCAAGGATCAATTCAGGAAACATGATACACACTTTTAAAAAATTTTTATTTTAAAGAGTAAAAATAGGAACAAAGAGAAAACAGTAACAAGTGAGAGTGCATATAGTACAGAATTTCAAAACAAGAAAAATTTAACAATACTTGCATTACATATTTTCATCATCAAATAAGTACAGATCAGCAGACATAGGTATGATTAAACAATTAAACATTAACACTTTTAATAAACATTAATTTTTTTAACTCTTCCAAATGTGTTTTGTATTTAAGTCATTCTTCTAAAAAAAATCATAGGTGTTGAGAATACAGAAAACGCAAGGTCCTGAGATTGATTTCTGGTACCGCCCAAAATTAATTAATCAATTAATTTATTCATTCATTCATTCTAGTTTTATACACTTTCAAGTAACGTGCTTAGTATAATTTAACCTGAACATCTTTCCAGGTGAAGTTTCCTCTCCTTTCAAAGCTGTGCGATACCATCACTAACCTGATAGTGTAGTAGACACGAAGTCCAAAAAGCTTGAACACATGGGAAATTATTGTGGTTAATAATTGAGCATGTTATTGAAAATAACATGTATAGAATTTTAAAACTATGCAATAACATTACCTAAAATAAGTTCATCTTGTGTAGTTTGGATTTTTCAGACATGCTGTATTTTGTTTCTGCTTAACATTTCCTTTCCTTTCAGTTGTCAGACATAGCGATAGAATAACTTGGTACAGACAACAAAGAGGCAAGGCAGCTGACAAGCAGCCCGCAGTGGTTGAGGCGCTGGGCAGTTCCAAGGTGCAAGGATAATGAAAGGCAGGTGATGGAGCGGAGGGTGGCATGGCTGGCTGCTGTCGCCTTTCACGCTAGCAGCTGGCTGGGGACACAGCTGAAGCTGTTCTTGTTCTTAGTGAATGAAGTCCCAGGAAGGTTTGTAACTCTATCGTAAAAGTACTATTTTAATGATAGTAATAGTCTTACTTTAATATCTAATAATTGGAACTTTTTCTTGTATATACCAAAGCCTTTTGGATTTGTTTAAGTATTAGAACCTCTTATTTAGAAAAATAAAGAATTATGCTAAAACTAGTAATATTTTGGAGGAAAATTACATTGCTGATAACCTAAATATATCTACCAGATAAAATGTTACTTTTTGTTTAAACAGAGAATCTCTGATCTTTATTAACACAAAGTCCTCTAAACTGAATAAAAGTGTTTAGAACAAGTGTGGTGGTGAGAAGTGTACCTGACCCAGGCTAGGAGAAAAGAAGGTTCCCAAAGCATAACATGATACCATCATTGCTACAAAATCTCATGATTAGTTGCTTTAATTTTGTATCGTTGAATCTTAATTCATAAGATTAAAGATGTGCAGATGAAAAAAAAAAAAAAAAAGATGTGCAGATGACTAATAGGGCATTGTTTCTCTTTACTGGAATAAAATTTAAGGGCTGGTGGAGTGACTTTTGACTACAGTGTAGACAAGATGCTGGAACCTGTGTCCCAGAAGCTGCTGAAATACATTTTAGATCTACAGGGCTGCTTAGAAGTGGGTTTCACTTCATGTGTTTAATACTTACCCCTTAGAGCTTAGAAACATTTTAGGAGAAAGCTGTCGTAGTCCTGGACTGGGCGGCAGGGTGTGGGCAGCCCTTCTGCACACCTGGAGGGCACAGTGGAAGATCTCAGTGCAAATGGCAAGTTCTGGGACTTGAACAGCACATTTATGGGTCAGTGGTGCTGACATATTCTTTTCAAAAAAACAGTTACATTTTTGAGAAAAACAATTATCAAAAGTGGCAAAAAGAAAATTTTTAGTGTATCAAGTTGCTGTGCGTGTGCTGCTGGGCTGTCAGGGAGAGGCTCACAGGTGAGTAGAGCTGAAGCTTAACTGTTTCTGGGCAGCGTGATGCTGAGTGAAATAATGAAGGGCATCAGACCCAATAGGAAGAAGTCTTGCTCTGGAGTTAGGGAAGTGCGGACTGGACTCTGATTCTGGTCCTTCTCCCCTTGTGAGCTAGGGCAAATTTCTGAGCTCAGTCTCTCAGCCTCAGTTGAATTAATTGAGATAGCTTACATGTGGTGTGGAGGCCACCGCTCAGTATTCTTGGTGGTAATGCTTTCTTCTCTCTCCTTGCTTCCTGGGAGCCTGCGTGCTCCGTGTGGTATGTATTGTCCCACAAAGCAAGGCTCTTGAATGGAAATCCACCTGAAACTCAGTACTTTTGGGAGTTTCCCCTTGGCCCCTGTGCCCAAGGTGCAGAAGTCCTGCAAATCGTGGTGGCCATGGTAATCCTGCCCACTTTCATGGAGTTTAAGGAGCAGCTACTTAGCTTTCTTTTGACAAGAGGCAGATACCTTTGGTCCCTGTTTGAATTTGTTTTCTGGTCAGTTTTGTGTGTGAAGGTTTTGGGTTGTCGGTGATTCTTGTGTGGGCTTCAGAGGGAGGATTCTTGATAGCCATAGCTGCTGGTGGAAACGAGGAAGAATAGAGAATAATGGATGTGTTGGCAGTGGAACATTACTAAAGATGGGAAGTATATGAGGTCAGGTCTGCATTTGCTTTTTACACATTATGTGCTAATTAGAAACACATTTGTTTGTGCTTTGAAGTTCTGAAAAGCTATCTTGCTCGCATTCCAAAATGATGCTCCAGGTATGCTGTGTATTTAGTGTACTACATTGGGGAAATACAGACCTTAGAGAGACCTGGTTTGTCCCCAGTGCCTCAGTGGATCTTTCCCTTACTATGTGTGACTTGCTTTTGCGTGTGTGCCTCTGCAGGCTTTTTTCTTTCTGTTTAAACAGAAAGTGTACTTCCTTTAGCTGAGCTGTGGCTGTTTTACATGACTTGGTGATTGTAAAGCTTTTCTGAGCAGGTGTGGAGCAATGAATAGTCTTTAATTTCATTTTTTGACTTACAGTTTTACAACAAGCTCCTCTGTAACAAATGGTGAAATTCTATGTCCATACTGTTTTTTCAGTCAATAGTTAATGTTTTTTCCATACTTCCCAGCTGCTTAGCATGGGCACAGCTGACAAAACCAGCAGAGCTTTTCCAGTAAGGTGAGCTGAGCTGGCGTTGGAGTAGGACAAAGGGCTTTGGTAGAATTAGGGCTTTGACAAAGTGAACAAATGTAAAGGCAGCTGGAAACTTGAGTGTTGCTAATCAGGAATATATTTCAAGATTCTGAAGTTTCCAAAACATGTGTGTACTTAAGAAAAATAATCCACCAACTTGGAGGTTAATAGATTTTCCTGTTTTAAAAGTTTCTTTGTGTGGGTTTCAAAAATGTTTTTCATACCTTTGAGTGGTTTACTTTCTTTTATTTTATTTTTGAGGCTCTTTACTCATGTGTTCCTGCCAAACGCCCTCTTTGCCTCATTCATTTATAGCAGCTTCATTTATCTTTAGTGGGTAAGACTTTTTAAGGGAGCATTTGCCTTTTGTTGTGTTACTTACGATACTGGTAGGAGCACTAGGCAGAGTTCAAAGGGGTTCGTTCTGATTCTTGAGAGTTCATTTCTCTGCACATAGTGGCTTGTATCTGAAAGCAGCTTTCTCCAGTTGATGTGCCATCTGCCTTGGGGGCCCATCTATGTTTTCCTCAAATCAACAAATGGCTAATATCAGTAATAAGACACAGCTAGTGTGCTGTCCCAACCAAGCAGTTTAGTTACCTAAGTTGCCTGAAAACCAGGACTGATCATGCCATGTCCTCTCCATGTGTTCTCTTTCCTAGAGAAAATTGTAATTATTTCAATTAAAGTTCCTTCACTAAACAAATTAATCATCTGTTTTAAGTGGAGAACATAAAGGAAATGTAAAGTAAGCCTATGTAAAAGTTATGTAGTAGGAAAGTGCTGGTCTTTGAACTGAGTGCTGTTCTTCAGAACTGTTAAGGTAAAAGCACTTAAATGCTCTGCACATATATTTAAAATTAGTTTCAATTAATGGCTTGTCAGACTTACAGCTTAACAAAAAAATCTGACCTGCAGATTTCCTCTTTTTCACTTTGAAAGATGAAATAATTTACATTTGAAAACCTTATTTGGAAGTATAACTCCTTGAAAAACCATCCTCACCTCAGTGAATGGCTTCTGCATCCCATGGCCCTTAAGATAAAAGAAACATTCTGGATTTACACTGTCTTCTCCAAGTGGAATACATTTGGGGTGACCTGGAGGAGAGACACCCTTGTTCCTAGAGGGCCTTGGTCGCAGTGCTTACAACAAGCCTGGCGCATGATGTTGAAGGGGATGGCAGTGGTAATGTTCAGCGCTACATAATGTTCCTATGCTTTCACTTCTTTCTTGTAGCATTAAACAACATGGTAAGATAAGGCCCCTGGGCATGGACCCTCAGTAGCTTGTCCAGGATCGTGCAGCTGATAAATGGCTGAGCAACCGCTGAAGTCCATGCCCATGCTCATTTAGGGAGAAGAAATGACAGAAGAGATTAAAAAAATCAGGCTCTTCTGGGCTAGTGAGGGCTCAGCCTTCAGGAACATGTTCCCTCACCAGAAACTTGCTTTCCTGGTACAGTATTTATGTACTAATGTGTGATGAGACTTTTATTGGAGCTTTCATTTTTTAATTTTATTTGGTGTTTAGAGTCTTGCTATGTCCCGACTGGCCTGTGATCCTTCTCCCAGCCTCCCAAGTGTTGGGATTACAGATGTGCACTGCCATGCTTGGCTCTTGGGGCTTTATGAACTTTGCAGTTTAACATAATAGCTAGTGCAATGAAAGTGCGGTGACTCAAAGAGTAAAAGCATTTGAAAATTCTTGGGGGGACAAAAGGCAGTTTAAGAGTCTCAGGCTATACTTTTCACAAATGTAATTCTAATCTGGGCCTCTTTTTGTGTCTGTGGTATTGGTCTTCCTGTGTAACTGTCAGTGTTACAGAGGGCTCATCAGGCCATGGGTGGATCTTGATGAGGACATGTTAGGTTGAGAAAAATTTCTAAGCTGCAAGTCATGTATGTACTACCCTTTTTTTTGTTTTTGTGGTACTGAGGATTGAACTCAGGACCTTGCACTTACCATACAGGCATTTACACTGCCGAGCTATCTCTGCAGCCTGTATGTACTGCCCTTGATGTACAAAAGGGTTACATGTAGCTTTAGATCTGGGAACCAAGAAAAGCAGTCCTTTGGGGGAATTCCTGTAGTAGTAATGGGCCATTATGACATTTTCTTGGGGCATCTGTAGCATAAGGCAGAGGTGAACTTTCCTTACTTCCATCCTGTTTGCTACCAAGCTTGCTTTCTCTTTCCTTCATTCTGTGTCTCCTTTTCCTGATTCTGTCAGCCTGCCTTGCCTGCCTGTCAGTCAGTCGTCTTCTTACCTGTAAGACGTCCTACTTTCCCAAAGGACTCCAAGGCAGTCAGTCTACTCTCATGGGCAATGTGTGACATTGCAGAAGTTCTGTTTTGTTTCTGTTACTGGGAATTGAGTCTAGCGCCTTCACATTGCACTGTGCCCTCAGCCTTTAGATCATGAGAGTCTTGCTGAGTTGTCTAGGTGAGCTTGAACTTGTCATCCTCCTACCTCAGCCTTCTGTCCTGTTGAGATTGGAGTTGATAGTTCTGCTTCCCCTGTGAGTATGCTTTCCTTCAAGATTATATTTCCCTGTGTGTAAGCCCATTATTTTGTTATAACTGGATAAATTATTTAACTTATGGGAAGTCCAAGACTGAGGGCCAGATCTGGTGAGAGCCTCAGGCTGAGTCCCAGCATGGCAGAGGCAAACAAGCATGCACATGTGTGATAGAGAGATGGGCCATTTCATCGTTTTTATCAGGGACTCACTCTCAGCTCTGACCCAGGATGAGGGTATTGGTCCATTTGTGAGGATTAGACCCATTGGAGCCTAATCCTCTTTAGAGTTTATCTTGTAGTACTTTTACCATGGTGTTGAGATCTTATTATAAGTTTGGGAGGGAACATTCGAACTGTAGCACTCCGATAGGTTGACATGTCTTTTGTTTTAACTTAGAAAATTCAATGTAGTACTTATTCCAGATAGAAAGAAGTTGAAATTGTTAGGGTGGTTAGAGCAATACGTAAGACTTATACATCCTTATGTGTAAAGTTTTTCGCTTTTAGAGCTACATTTTCAGGTAGTTTTGATGAGTTTGGAGTGAGTGTATCATTGTCTCCTGGCTGCTCCGCTGCATTAGACAGATGAAGAACATATGAGAGTTGCATACTACATACATGTGTCCATTTGCCTTTTCTCTTTTATCCTATGAATGGTGTTTGAGATAGATGTGCCTGCACCAGAGTATAGTCTTCTAAAGTAATTTCTTCTGATTATGTGTAAAATCCATGTTTCTATAAAGTTCAGACCTTAGAAGCCTGTGAAGAAGCACAAAACACAGTTAATGGTTTGCTAAGATAGTTGTTGCTTTCCTAGTTTGGCAGTCTGAATGCATGTAATGCCCCTGTCCACATCCCAAAGTAGGCATATGTGTGCCCCATGTGTAGTAAGAATGAAGTTATATAACGTCGCATGCTGTTTACTATACTAGCCTTTTGTTTTTTCAATCAGTATGTTGTTGTGGCTTTATTTTCCTGTTAATATGATCTAAAATGGCTGAATTGTGTTCCATTTTATATATGCTTCATAATCAGTGTTTCAATACTCTTTTAATAGGTATTGAGTGTGCAGTTTTGCTCTTGAACAACTCCACACTAAGTATATTGACATTCATCTTGCTGATATAATTTGGGAACAAATTTCTACAAGTGGAATTATCTATGTATTTTTTGGTAAATATAATTATACTTGGCAGTATATTGTAAAGCACACAATTTTGTGTAGTCAGCATTCCTATAGAACTGATGATTTGCCCCTGGAAGCATTAACTGTGCCCTCCAAGATTTATATGTTCTGAGTATCTAGATGTATAGTCCAAAATGCCTGTTCTTAGACCTTAAGGTTGTTTATTTATTATTATTATTATTATTATTATTATTATTATTATTATTGTCATTGTTATTATATTACGGCCAGCTCAGCTTTCCCTGGGGGTGGGGCTGGCACAGCATGTGGTACCTGGGATTGAACTGTGGTCCCTGTGGTTGCCTAAGCTTACCTAAGCAGGTGCTTTAAACTGCATCAACCAGCCCCCTTAAGTAATTTCTCTCTCTCTCTCTCTCTCTGTCTCTCTCTCTCTCTCTCTTTCTCTCTCTCTTTCTTTCTTGTTTTTATAACCTCTTTTTAAAATCTTTTACTTTTTTTTTTTTTCCTTTTTGTTTTGCGGTACTGGGGATTGAACTCAAGCCCTTGCGCTTATTCTACTAAGCTGTCTCCCTAGCCCCTATAGCCTCTTCTCAAAAATGTGATACTTCTGTTGTTCAAGGGAGATTAAAACCAGGTAAGCAGCCTTATTGTGTGATGTGGAAAATGGAAGCAAGTGGCCTCTGTCAAGGTCTGTGGAATGTTCCAGTAGGGACGAGGAGGGAAAGTTACTGACTACTTGTGCTTTGCCTGGGTGAGAACTTTTAGTTTGAAGAATATAACTGTATGTCAGTGCCTGTTGTATTAGGTTATTTTTCTTACCAGGCAGAATATGAATGTAGGGGACAAGGTGAACTCGATTGAGAGAAAAGGCAAGCTCTCATGATTAAAAGAAAACTCCTTTGATTGGGATCCTTCCACCTCAGGGAGTGTGAGCGAAATGTCTGCCTCCTGAGTCTTTCCTGTTGGGCGCATCCGACTTGCATTGCTCACCCTTGGGTGACTGACTGCTGGTTTCTGGCCATGCTCCCAGGTTACTGGGTCGTTTGGTTTCTTTTAGGGGCTCAGAATAAGGAGGCAGTGAGGGCCTCTGTGGATGGGCCCTGCCACCCACTGTACCAGGAGAGTTCCCTGGGCTTCTGAGCAATGTTGGTCTTCCTGCATTACTGACCGCTTGCCAATTGGCTGGATGCTAGGAATACAAAGCTGCTCAGGCCCTTCCCCATCTGGCAGCACCCTGGGTAGAAAGCAAGTCAGACTCAAAGAATGTAGCTTGACTGACAGCAGCACATCAAGAAACAAATGTTGTGTATGGGAGTTAGCCATTGTTCCTGGGGCTCTCTGAGAGCTTCGAAAAGAGAAGGAGGAACTTGGACCCAGTTGTGGAAAATGACAGCAGTTGCTGGGAAAAACACTGTAGGGGGCGGGAGAGGCGGCAGCCAGAGGGCATGGGATGGAAAGACATTTTAGGCAGCAGGTAAAGCTTGCAGGAATTTGGAGTATGAAACGGTGACCTCCTTTTTACAATTTGGGGTGTGCAGCACCGGTCCTATGGGTGACTGCCAGTGTTGGAGGAGCATGGTGGCAGGGGGGATGACAGAGGCAGACCAGACTGCAGGGTCAGACCTTTGTGCCATGAAGACTTACATTTGGTTCTCTGGGGACAGTGGAGTACCGCCAGGAGGCTTGAATTAGCCTGCCTTGATTTATAGGCACAGTCATGAAGAACAAATGAAAGCCCATTGTGCTCATTTCAAGGTGTGATGAGACCCCATTTATAAGTTAGGGGATGTGCTAAGTAAGCGTTGATACCAGAGGGACTGCATTTATAATGTGACTTACCCTGTCAGCAGCACTGTCGGCAGCCAGAAGGTGAGCAGGAGGAATCCTTGGCTAAAGGGGGCCTGTCTCAGACAGCGTGTGATTGTTGCTGAGCACACACTTTGGAAGGAGGCCACCTGACTGCAGGAAACCTGGGGGAGGGGCACACGCAGTTGTAGGTTGGTGCGGGGCATCTCCTCTCATACAGCACGGCCAGTGCTAGGGTGGACAGTAGTCTACAGGCAGCTGAGAAGCTGTTTGTTGAGAGTTGATTTTATTACCCATTCATACCTACCCATAGGTATGCTTTTGTCAGGGTGTCATCTTGGAATACAGAGTTAAGCAGTATCAGAGTTAAGATAAAAGTCAGTGATTTAAGTGATAAATGAGCACAGGGCTAGACACATGGTGATAGCTCAATAAATACTAAATTGATTTTCTTGAAGTCTGGCTTTCAAGTAAAATTATTTGAAAAATTCAGAAACGCTTGGTTAAAAAAAACTGTGCTTTTTTGTTTGGCAGGAGACATTCAGATTTAGAATTTCTGATTTGTAAATGAAGACATTTTATTCACTTGACCTTTTCCCTACAATGTGTAAGACACAACAAGCCATGGGCTGTATTACTAATCTAATATTGAAGTATTCGCAGAGAATTTATTTCTCTATAAAATTATTCAGATGGGAGTAAATTACTTTACTCAGCGCAGGTCAGGAGGAGGTACTGATTCAAGGCTTTGGAAACTAAATCTAGAACATTTGTAAATTTTCTGGGAATGGGTTAGAAACTGAAGGATACTATGTCATGGAATTACATCCCTAACCCTTTACAAAACAACAAAAAACAAAAAACCAAAACAAAACTTTGGATCAAGGATTAGCTTAGTTGCCCACTAGGGGCCTTGAATTTGTGATCCTCCTGCATCAGCCTGGATTATGGGTCTTTATAAGTCTGCAAATATAGTGAGATTAGATGGTACAGCCTGTGGTGTCACACATCTGTAACCCTGGCACTCAGGAGGGTTAGCCTGGACTACATAATGAGTTCAAGGCTCATGTAGACACCATATAGTGAGACCTTGTCTCAAAAGAAAAGAAAAACTCAACCCAGACTTAACCAAACAGAAAAGAATGCCCTATATTTAGAGGCAGACAGGATCTTGGCTGAGGTAGACCAGAAAGCTGTGTTAGGGTTCCTTCTGCACCTCTGCCTCATCCAAGGTGTGCACATATATAGATAATCTTACTTTAGGGGTCATGCTCCAAGGAACTCATCCTAAGGTGACACCAAGTTAAAAGAAGCATTTAGTGCACTTAACCTTTCAGACTTGACAGCTTAGCAGATGCAGTACAGTACTTGAGTGCTTCCTCACCTAGTGCAGACATTAGGTTTCACACACCCCTAAAATAAATAATTGGCCAAGTACAGACGTTTTATTTATTTTAGTGTTACATATTTTAAGCTTTATAAGCCCTTCCCACACCCTTATATACTTTTCCCACACTTTAAAAAACATTTGTAGAGCCAGCGAGATAGTTCAGCAGTCTAACGCACCTGCTTAGGCAAGTGCAGGGGCTGTAGTTCAATCCCTGGCACCACATGCCATTGCAGCCCCACCCCAGGGCGGCTGAACTGGCCACAGACAAACAGAAAAACCCCACAAAAACACCACTTCTAATGTTCTTAACCATTTTCAAAACTCATAAACCTATGTAATTTTAACATACGTATACTATACAGTACTGCTACAATAGCCTACGATATAGTGAACGTCCATAATAAATAATTCAGATTAATATCTTTTGAAAATACACAGAACAGTGAGCCTGTGAAAATCAAACCACAGGGGGCCCGGCAGGATGGCTCAGTGGTCTAAAGGGCCTGTTTAAGAAGGCTTAGGCAGATTCAGGGACCGCGGTTCAATCCCTGGCACCACATGCTGCACCAGCCCTGCTCTCAGGGCAGGCTGAGCCAGCCATAAACATAAATAAATAAACAAACAAAAGTTCTGAAACAAGAAAAATAAAATAAATTCTTTAAAAAGAAAAAAGAAAATCAAACCACAGAATAGCAAGGGACTGCTATAGACTATAGAGCGCTGGTTGTTGCACTTGTGATCGTGTGTCTGACAGCGAACAGGGGCTTACTGCTGCATCCTATGTTGGCCCAGCGTCAGTAGAAAGCATTGTGTTAGGTACTGTTTTCCTGAGAAAAGGAATTGGAAGTATGGCTTCTACTGAATAGCAGCTGCTTGTACACCATTGTCAAGTTGAAAAATCTTGGAGCTGAACCATCTTAAGTCAGGAGCTGTCTGCATAACTTATCTCTGTTATCTTCATGTTTTTTGTTTATAAAGTCATCCCAGCAATATTTTAAGACTCTCATGACCTTACAGACTTGCTCTAAGAATTAAGGATTCTTATTTAAATGTAAATTGAATATTTAGTTTGCAAAGTGCTATGCAAAAAGATGCCAGTGTTAGTGTCAGGTATTTTTATTTATTTATTTATTTGTTTATTTATTTATTTTTGTCTTTTTGAGACAGGGTCTTGCTATGCAGTTAAGGTTGGCTGTGAGCTCACTTTTGTAGCCCAGGCTAGTCTTGAACTCACACTGATCCTCCTGCCTCAGCCTCCCAAGTGCTGGAATTACAGGTGTGCGCCACCACGCCCAGCTTAGTGTCAGGTTTTTTAAGTGGCATTGCATGATATTAAACTGAAGTCCAGTTTGCCTAGTGTAAATAGTTTAAGGAATAAAGGGAAGACAGAATCTATATGTTTACGTAAACTAGACATTTTAAAATGTGTTTGTTGAACTTTTTGTGGCCTAATAATTATAGGAAAAAAAGAAATGCTTGTGAGGGGGTGACCGGGGATAGTTACAATGAGCTGTTCTCTAAATATCATCCAGTTTCTTCTAATTAAATTGTTGAACTGGAGATGTTAATGTCTTAGGAATATTATAATACCCAGAAATTTGTCCTTACAGAGTTTAAAAATTATTTCCAGTTCCTTTCAGAGAGGGCAATTATCACCCATGCTTGTCTTAATATAAGTAATGGAGAAACATGACAGGAAACTCTTTTTGTCCTTTTGTCAGTTTCTTTGAGTTTGTTTGCATTCCAAAATAAGCAGACTGTTTTCTACTGTAGGACATTGATTTAAACTCTATTTAAAAACCATTAAATTAGTTCAAAATGAATGCCACCTAAAAGAAAAATTATGTTGGTTGTAATATATACCTTAAACATCTTATAAAATTTCTTTGCATAGAACAGTAATCAAAATGAGTTTTGTTAACTTTGAATACATTGAGTTTACCACTAACAGATTTGATCCTAATGAGCTTCACTTCTGGTGTTGTATTAGGGAGTCAATGAGATGTCCCAAGAGGTAGGTAGCACTTGAGAGTATAAAGCTCCATTTTAAGAGAAAAATGGCTGTTTTCCTAGTGGTCTGCCGTGGACCCTCAACCCCCACGTGGGAACCTCCAGGGTCAGTGGCACAGGCAGCCCATTAGTTCAACTGTGCAAGGTGGCTTCTGAAGGAGCATTGGCTCCTACTGCCTCGCACAGAGAGAACTTAGCCACCATTGACTCACACATTCTTGGCTTCCCTGTTTATCTTCTCCATCTTCAGTCCCTCCTGCTGTACTGTAAGTTTTGGTTACAAAATAGCATGTCTTCAGCTTTTCAGGGAATAATGCTTTCTGCCATGTGATACCTGTGGCACTCGGAAGTTAACTTATGTCCCACTCCTTTGCTGTCGTTCCAGTTGTCGACAGAGACATTCTTGCATCAATCTCAAGCAACTCTAGGAAGGAACTGTTTTGACTGAATATACACCAAATTTGTCTGATTATGTGTTAAATCCTTGTATGTGCTTGGCTTGAGAATGTTATTGGCACTGACATTCCAGTTTCTTATGCACTGAACCTTCTCTTTCTTTCCCAGTTATCTTCATTACTTCTTCCTTGCTGAGAGAAAATACCTGACACCCACAACCTAAGAAAGAGGCTCACAGTTTGCTGAGGTTCCAGTCCCGAGTTGGCTGGTTCCCACACAGGGCCTCATGGCAGAGGGAAGATGGCTCCTGGCAAGGTGGTGGGAAACAGCAAGAGATGCCGACAGAGGGAGGAAAATATGTCCAGGCCCTGCTGACCCACTTCCTCTGGCCAGACCTCACCTCCCAGTGTCATACTTAGCTATAAACTCACTGGTGGATATGTTCACTGATGAGTATCATGCCCCATTATTGAGTTGCCTCTCAAAAGGCCCACCTGTGAGCACATGGGGCTTTGCGGGGACATCTAGCTATAAACCGTAACAGCAGTGCAGAGTCCTTCTCTGATTGAGCCACAGGGCTTATAAGATCCTCCTTTACCTTCTCCAGGATATGGCAGCATTTATGGATTTGAGCATCAGGTTGGACACAGGGTGCTCCTTGTGGGGCAGGGGTGGAGTATGAGTTCTTGGGTTCAGAGCCCTAAGAACTCTTTTTATTGGGGAAGCATAGTCTCAGCATACATGAAAGGTTCATGTTCCTTGGGCTATTTGTACAACTTTGTTTGGGATTTTTTTTTTTTTAAATGCCTGTAGTGTAGTGTCTACAGGGTCTCACTACATAGATGGGATTTGCAGTGATCCTTCTGTTTTCAGCCACCAAAGTACAGGTTTGCACCACCACACCCAGTCTCGGTCACTGTCTCAGTGTGCCCCTGGGGGTGGAGCCAGCATGGCATGCGGGAGATTGAACCCCAGCCTCTGTGCTATGCCTAAGCAGGCACTTTCTTTAGTCTGCTCAGCTGTCTGGCTGGCTCTTATTTGAACAACTGTGGACATTGTAGCAATAGACTGAAAACCATCTGCAAAAAAATTTTTTTTAAGTAATGTATTTGTTACCGGATCTCACTATGTAGCTCAACTCATAGTGATTCTCCTGTTTTCAGCCTCCCCAGCACTGGGACTATAGGCATGTGCCACGTTGCTGTACTGTGGCTAGTTCAGCCTGCCCTGGGGGTGTGGGCAGGTGTGGCAGGTGGTGCTGGAGATTGAGCTGCACTTGCCTAAACTGGCTTAAGAAGGCACTTTAGTCCATTGAACTATGCCACTGGCCCAATGCCTGCAAAATCTTGTTCTGAACAGGGATACTGGTCCCCAAAACCTCTGTTTCTCAAGTCCAGATAACCTCTCAAGAAAGAATCTTCTTTTGTGGATGGGGGCAGAAGTGGCTGACATTCTCATGGCAAAGATGGAACAAAATGCAGAGCACATACCTGGCAGCCCAGAAGCTGGCTCCCATTTGGTGGCTTTTGCTAGTCTGCCTTCATGTTTTTCACTTATACATTCACCTATTGTAGATGCTCTCCAGAGTCTCTGGAACCCAGAATTGATAGTAGTTTTATGTGACCTTAAAGAATATAGAACTATAAAGCATCTTTGATAGGAAAACTTCAGTCACCATTTGGCTGTTTTGTTCAGTCTTTGGTTCACTCAAGATAGGCAACTCTTGGTTTTCAGGGTAGTTTTAAACAAATTACTGTTAGGTAGCTTTTTGCATTATATCATTATATGGAGGCCATGCCCTCTTATTGGCCTAATTCTGTATTTTTTATATTTTATATAAAAAATCTTCAGGTACTGAACAGTGGTTATGTGAATTATTGTCCAGATTATGGTATGTAAAATTCTCTTTAAAAAATCCCTCTATAGTGAGATTTCAGACTTCTCACAGTCATGCTGGCTTTCCTGAAATGTTCTGGTTTTTCTTTGTCAGTTTTAAAATATGTTCCCCTGAAAAGCACATGCTGCTGTAGATCAGACATACCAGTACAGGGCATGCTAAGAAAGTTTTAAAAAACTGGTTTCACTGCATAGCCCAGGTTAATTTTTTTGTTGTTTCTCTTTTCTTCTTTTTTATACATAATATCTATCTGTAACATCTTTTTGTTACCTTCCACATGAATTGCTCATGAGCAAGGTCTGATATTATAGCTGAAGAGCTTATGTTTTTAGCCCCTGAGGAGTGCTCTATATTTATCCTTTTTGTGAGTTACTTTATGTCTTTTACTTGTGCAAGCCTGCTGAATTGTTCCAAGCCTTCTGATTGTGCTGGGTATTAGCAAGGTCTTGGGTGACAGTCTGCATGATCTTACTGATCAAATCTTTGAGTCCATCCTGAATGAAAGTGGTTCATGAAAATGGGCAAAGACAAGTAGCATCTCTTTTGGTAGCCAGTTAGAGTATTTTGCCTTCTTTGCATTTTACTGGTAGAAAATCCTGACAGTAGTTCTGGGTGCCTACTGGCAATCTATTTTTAATGATGGTTGTATGTAATTTGTCTTAGTTGGAAGTCTTAAGCTTAGTTTCTCTCTCCTGGTGTTAGTGTCCCTCTTCTCCACTGCTATGTTATAGTGTTTGCTGTAGTGATCTCGACTAATGTCAAACCCTAACCCAACCGTATGTTTTTTCTTTGTAGCCCTAGTCTCTCCATGATTCCGTGCTTAGGGAGAACCTGCACTGTATTGAGTGCTAAAGAAGGGAGGAAACTGTGTGTGTGTGTGTGTGTGTGTGTGTGTGTGTGTGTGTGTGTGAGAGAGAGAGAGAGAGAGAGATCGGGGTTCAAACTCAGGACCTTGAACTTGCCAGGCAGGCACTTGTGCCATGGAGCTGTCTCCAACCTGGAAGGAAACCTTTTAACGTTTCTAGTCTTTTTCCAGAGGTATCATTGCAAGTATATGCCAGGGTTTTTCAAAAGATGTAAATTTGACAGTATTTTGAGAAGAGATGAAATTTAAAATTCATAAGGAAAAACACATTGAAGTCTTATTTCAGTAATTTTTAGGGATTGTATGTGATGAAAACATACTATTTAGCAAATGAAGGACATGCAGATATTGATGATGTGGGTATAAAATGCAAACAGAGTTTACCTAGCAAATAATTAGTTAAAAAATAATTTTTAGAGGTTGAGAGGTGTGTTGCTCAGTGACAGTGTTTGCCTACCATATGGAGGGCCATGGATTCAATACCTTGGATTGCAAAACAAATGAAATCAGCTTTAAGTATGTAATGTGATAATGCTATGTCAGAAATACTCCATGTCCAAGTTAGAGATGAGACTTTATTTATATATTTTGCTCTTTGTATCAATTTATGACCTTTCGTTTGATGTATTACAAGAGAAGCTTTAGCAATAAATGTTTCAAAATAATATCAGAGCCTAAATGCCCTGCTAAGCCAAGCGTTTTATTAGTTGGCAAGACCAAGCTCATCTCTCCCTGCTGCCATTCCTTTTGCCATTTTTTGTATTCATCTCCCAAGTGCATGCATGTGAGTGCTCAAGTGTGCATGTATACAGTTCACCACTCTCCTCTGTGGTGAGAGAGTGGCCAATCATAAAATGGGCCAAAACTCAAACAGTTGCTTCCTTTTCTTCTATTGCTCTTAAAATAGCCTTTATGGAATGTGTAAATCTTACATTGAGGTAGCAATAGCTTTTTCTGTGTTTAGTAGCAGTAATACAACATGTACTTCATTCATTCATTTGTTCGTTCATTTGTTTGTTCATTCATTCATTCATTCATTCATTCATTTGGTATAGGGTCTCACTGTGCAGCTCTACTTCATAGTGATCCCTGTGTCTCAGCCTCCCAGTGCTGGAATTACAGGGGTGCACCATTACATCCACTTTTGGTGGCATGTGGTACTGGGGATCAAACTCAGGTCCTTGCACTGTCCAGGCAGCTTCTTAGACCACTGAGCCTAGTCTTAGAACATGTACTTTAGAAGGCCTTTCTTATGAGGATTGGAAAAGATGACTGTAACAGTTATAATTACATTGAAGGAAAGGAAGGATTCACTGATGAGAATGATTTTCTAGATGTATCCATAAAAGCTTGTATTTCTAATGTAATTATTAGTTATATTAGATATTTTAAACTACATAGTATTTTGTTTCCACAGATGAGCACTCATTAGGCTTAGAATTTTGCTTTAGATCTGTACAACCTTTTATCTCCTGAAATGCAGACTTAATTCAAAACTTGTGCAGTGTGATTCTAGTGATCCTGTTTTTTTCTGTAAACTATTAAAAAATGGAGGAAATGGTATATGCACAAGCTCTCCAAACAAAATGTGGTTAATGACTTTCTTCAGAGAACAAGTTACTGGGTGATTTTTTGATTATAGTGCTCTAGTGTAGAAGTTGGAATTCTAATGGGGTTCAGTTTTGTTGAATGCATAAGGTTTTGTACAATAATGGGTTCAGTATCTAGTTACACCCAATTTCAAAAATTCAGTTATTCCCATAATAATTGTTAGTTTGCCCTTATGCAGAAATTTAGAATTTACATTATTAGGCATAATATCTAGTTTTGTGTTTCAATATAAACCATCAAGCCTTATGGAAGTGAATTAATCAATAATGATTTCATATATACCATGATGTAGATCATGGAGACAGAAGTAAATTACAGAAAGGTTTTTGCTCGTGTGTTGATGATTTACTTAACGGAGGAAAGACACATGTCTTTAAGTCTGGATCCTCTGATCACATTAGGGGAGCAAATTGTATCCTGCGCCAGACTCAGGTGCTGTTCATGGATGATGCCACTTGCTGAGTTCACATACCTAACTTAGAGGACACAGAGATCTTGGATTTAATTGAGGACACATGCCTTCGATAGCTTACTTGAAACAACTTTCTGGTCCTTATACTGTGTCTTTAAACTGCCAGCAAAATTTATTTGAAAATAAACCAATTAAGGCAGTCATTAAAACCAGAATAGTTTTTGAACACATCATTTTCGCATCACCAAAAATCTAAACTTTTTAAGTTCAGAGCACTTTTGGGCTAGTAATGCACTTTTATTTAGGAAAATAAACCTAAACTGTACAAAATGGCATAGGTTTCTGAACCACGTGACCTGTGGTCAGTCTCATTACTCTTGAGAGCAGACAGCCATTGTAAACGGGAAAATTCTAATTCATATGCAGCTGGCAGCTTTAGTCTTTCACAGACTAACAAGGAAGAGTACTATAAACCCTATAGCTCCTTTCTCGCCTGGGTGCTTCATCACATGGAGACCAGAGGACAAGGAGCCAGGGCAAAGGAGCATTTTGTCTTGAGTCTTAGAAAGCTGCTTGGAGAAGAAAAGAGAGTCTTTTGAATAAAACCAAAAGGGGAAACATGCATGTAAACAAGATTCTGGAATTGTACAAAATAATGCATGCTTAGATTCTTTATATGAGAGTTGAAAGCTGTCATGGCCAATGTTAATTTTTATCATAAAAGGAAGCAATTTTTAGTTATCAGTTTCAGAAACTCAACAGTCTTGTGAATTTCTGGATAATTAAGTGTTATTTTTGACAGTGAGGAAATTAAACTACTTGGAAATTTAGTCCCTGAAGTATACAGTAGTTTTGCTATTGTTTTCTTTGTGGTGCTGGGGATCAAACCACGGCCTTGCGAATGCTGGGCAAATGCGGTGGCAGTGAACTGTTATTCTCCAGGAACCATGAAGTTCAGAGTAGCTTTCCCTGGATAGTGTAGCTGTTGTCTTGTCTGCTCAGAGATGAATTAGGTGATTTCCTGTATTGTCTTTAAGAGCCATCCTGGGAAGTTTTAAAAAGTATTTTTTTACTTCATGGCAAACCTTTTGCCTTCATTTTCACATTTACCAGTTGAATCCTTAAAACAGTTCCACCTTTTCTTATTCCAAATGGCTACCAGTTACTTACCCTTCAATGTTTCATGGGAGAGTGGCATAATTGAGGCAGTGGAATACTTCAAAGGGCTACCGCTGCCCTCTTGAAAGTTCATATTGTCTCCAGCTCCTCTATGTGGTGGCAGTGGCTGCCGCCCCACAAAGGGCGCTCTCTTCTCTGGTTTACTCTTTGGTTTGGGTTTATTGGTGGGTAGCAGACCTTATGGTACAGGAGGGCAGATGTGCTTTTAGAAAGAAAACTCACGTGGCTTCTATTTCTTCAGCTCTTGCTATTGCTGCTCTTTTCTTGGTAGCTGCTGCTGCCAGGAGAGGGCTGGAAGGGGCATGTGGGAGAGAGCAGCTGAATCCCTGATAGGAGAGGGGTTTAGACACTGCCTTTAGCCTTTCTGCTCTTTTCATGGCTATGCTCCATCTTCTCATTTTCAGAGTATTTGTCTTTCATCATTTTAATCATTCGTGGAAGGTGTCCCCTCCCCAAAATAGGTCCTGGGGCATAGCTTCTGAAACTCTGGGGATTAAATCCTCCTTAGACTCTTTTTTCTTGAGTTATGCAAGTGATTTTTTGCTATTCAGTTTGACTTGAGAACTGTGGGATATGTGTTTCTTCTAACCTTTGAACTTTTGTGTCACCTAAGTCATAGAGTTGGTTCCAATAGCTGGCACTGTGAAACTTAAAAGACCGAGAGGGCTACAGCTATTGTCCCTGAACTGGCAGTCATGGTCTTAAGAGTGAGAGAACAGTTGAATTTAACCTGTAATTAATTGTCTTATTATGGGGGGGTTCCTGTTATATAGTAAAAGATAGTATGTTTTTGACCTTCATATTCCCTTTAAAATGTAACTTGCTTTAAGCTGGTATTTGAAAATGTGGTGAGAAAACTGATAACTCCTCCCCAAGATAAGGTTAATAAAGACAACACATAGTTGTTCACACAAATGGGATATCTAAATAGACTTCTTAATATATAGGACTTATAGTTTTGTTCTTCATAATGCTCCATCTAGTGGAATACAGTTACTTTCATCTTTATTACTAGAAAACGGTAAACACTTTGATGCCTTTTCTCCTGTGTCACCTTCCACCACCATCATCATGAGAAGCCAGTGAGGTGAGGTGCTAATGCCTGAGAGGAGGGAAGTGATGAAGGAGGCGGCATTGGAGCTGAGTCTTTCTGAGATGGAAGAAGACTTGAGGGGAGAGATTGGTGTCTTCTGTCGTTGTGAGGGCATCCCACAGAGCAGGGGCATGGGTGCAGATTCAGCAGGCAGCGCATGTCAGAGCCCGCGAGGCCCAGGTGCAGGCTCAGGAAAGCCTCGAGCAGATGAGCAGATTCTGGATGGAGGGTCAAGGGCTTGCAAATTACTTCTTTTGGGATTTTATTCCCAGGGCCATGGTTTCAATAGGGAAGTGGGCTGAGGTTTCAGTTAGTAACTTCAGAAATATAGCAGCACCTCCTGTATAGAAGATTGAAGTTAGTTAAGAAGTTCTGTTTCAGAGCCTTGGTATGTGCAGGTGTCTGTCGCACAGGGACACATGCCTTTGGAGCCTTTGTCTTGTTTGGACTGGGCTCCTGTGAGAGCTGGGCCTGTGCCTCCCATGGAAGAGGTGGACAGCTGGCTGTCCACTGCTGCATGCCTGTGCTGGGATCTGCGCGGCTCCTTGGCAGCTTCCCCTCAGTACCTCCCCTTCCATTAGTGTTCAGGTACAGTACTTTGAACCTGGTGGCTGGCTGGCGGCGTCATCTTGCTGTCCTTAGGAACCAGCTGTCTAATCAGATCTTAGACCAGTAGATTCTGCCGTTTTCAGCAACTGATCAGTGTTGCATATTTAAAATTTGAAAATATTTGTCTACTTATTTGAAATATGTATTTTATGTGAATGTAAGACCTAGGAATTTTATGTGACCTTATATAAACATCTCTAACAGCGATCTGAAATTTAGTTAAGGGGACTAGTTTGTTCTCTCTCTCTCTCTCTTCCCTTTTTCCTTTTCCCTTTTCTCTTATTCCTTTTCCCCTTCCCTTCTCTTTCTTTTCCTCCCCCCCTCTTTCACTGCACTATATCCCTGGCCCTAGTTTGGTTTTCTTCTCTGCTGACCCCCCCCCCCAAAAGAATATTCTTTTAAGGATACATTACAAGGCACAGTGGGGTCACAGTTTTGCTTTAACAGTATCATCAACATTAAAAATTTTTTTCTGGTAATTATCTGAAATTCTTCTCTGTATCATTCCAATTTTAGTATATGTGCTGCCGAAGCGAGCACATTTGTCTGAAATTCTTAAGACTAAATGTACCTTCCATAACTGGTCGAAGTTATGTTTCTAAAAGGATATTTACACATTTTCAAAATGTGGATCTTCAAATGTAGCCTAATAATACGGTGTTTTATCTCAGAAGTCTTAGAAAGGATTGATATAGAAATAAAATTTCACAAGACTGAAATCTGTTATTAAAACTATAGGTCTTAAAAAATGTATTTTACTTTGTATGAGACTTTAAAGTTGTTGCTGACGTGTTTAACCTAAAAATCCTGAGTCCCATTTTTACATTAAATAATTTAAAATAATAAATAATAGAGCCAGGAATATAGCTCAGCGACACAAAGCACCTGCCTGGCAAGTTCAAGGTCCTGAGTTTGACTTCCAGTACTCCCCCAAAAGAAATCCTAGAATTTCTTTGTACTGTAAACTATGAGAAATAACAATACGATAACCAGAAAGCATAAAAGAATAGAGTGATTAGAATCCAGCTATATGAAAATCTCTATATTTCTATATGGAGAAAACAGTGAAAAGTATATTTATAAGTCATATCTCAAAGGGCTAATTTTTAATGTATTAAAAGATCCTGCAGAGTTTCACAGACAAAAGCTGCTTTCCCCAAAACATTAAAAGCTCCTACAGAGTTGTAAGCAAGTGACATCACTAGCAAGAATGGCAAAGGGCTGATCTAATAGTTCACAGAGTAATGCAGATGACTCTTCAGTATTTAGAAACGTATTTCTATAATGCGAACAATGTAAATTAAATTACAGGGAGATAACCATTTGTCACAGATTTGTTTTATTAAAAAAAAGTCTGACAAGGCCTGGCTGAAGATGTGGGATCTGGGGTCATTATGAAGTACACAGCATGGGGAATGGGCATCATGGGTGGAGCCACATTGTGTCAGGACCACTTGGTGGCACGGCAGATGCCTGTGTTGGCTTTAGCATAGCTGTTTCTCAGGACCTTAGAATCGTGGAAGGTTTTCATGGCCAGGTTGTGTGTTACAGCAGTAAGGCTGGAAGTAAGCTAAGTGCTTCTCTGTAGGGGACCAGGAAGCCCATACAGTTCTGTTCAAAGAAAGAAGAGAGCCAGTGTGTTGTTTGCCATTTGTGTAAAAAAGGAACAAAGTAGATCACATTTGTATGTCATATAGAGCCAAAATTCTCCTTGTTGAACACAAGGGGAAAGAATAATCCTAGTTCATCATGGAGATGAGAACAGGATTGAAAGAGTTGAAGGGCAGTCTTATCACTGTATCCTTTTTTCCCCTTTCCGTGCTTTGAATCTCTTAATACGTTCTATAAGTTACAGAGGAAGGGTCTTGAAAAAATACATGGCCTCAGATAGTCCTTTTTTGCTTAGCATTTGCCAGGCCTTGGATTCATTCGAATCACTGCACCCTATGTATGTGTGTTGTGTGTATGCATTTTTTTAAATAAAATGTTTTCTTGCTTGAAAATGAACATTGCTTTGAAGAGAGAAATTGGGTAGCTTAAGGAGAACATGTATAAGTTGCCCCTTCATTATGAAAAATCAGTTGTGATATGCTAATATATTAAAATCCTTTGGGAATATATTAAATATATTAAAATTTTACGAGAGACTTAAGTTTTGAAGTTTGCTTTGACGTTAGATCCTTTTTGAAAAGAAGGGGTTAAAGGTGTGCCACAGTTAAGAAAGGGTTAAGGGTATTATGCAAGCTGTTAAGTAAAAAGGAAGTGCATTACAAAATGCTGAGCTCAGGAGTCTGGCTGTCAGCCAAGCCTTTGCTTTCCTCTGTACAGCTGAGGGCTTTCGAAGCTTCCCACCAGTGGGTTTGTCTGCTCTGTTTAGGAATGCGGCCGCGGTCGCCAGCTGACGTCAGCACCGCCGGTTCAGCTGGGGGCCAGAGCCGCAGACTGACAGCCCGGGTGGAGGCGGGGCCTGCGTGTGACTGACACTGAGGGGGCGGGCGCAGGGCGTGACTGACAGGTCGTGGTAGTGGGCGGTGTTTCCTTCACACTGTCTATTATCGATGCTCTTTGTGAGGAGGCGATTTTCTTTTTCATTTTTTGAAAGCCAGAGTTCAGTATAGTTTAAGTAACAGGTATAAACAAAATTAAATACAACTTGCACGTCCTAACTGTTCTATTTCAAAGACTTTTATGTCCAAGAGAGGGAGAAGTAGTAAAAACTTCGATTATTTTTAACAGTGGAGGGGCATTAGAGCAGTGATTTTTGTTGGATAATGAAGTTCTCGGTTTTACCTAAGGTCCATTTTCATTTCACAGTTGGGACCAGAAAGAAATCGTAAAAGCTCTCAAATGTAATTTTGTAAAGCAAAGATGAAAAGGAAGAAAATTATGTGGAAAACCACTAAGCTTGATGCATTTCTGTTATAACTAGCTTTGGGTTGTTGCCCATTTCTCAGCCTTTAAAGAAAAACGTGGCCTTTTTGGGTGACATTTTATAAGAATCATGTTTTAGGGTGCTTTAAGCAATTTAATTGTAATGCCGAGATTCCCTTTTTATTTTCATTTTTTTTTTTTTTTATGGTGACCTAAAGGATCTTCAAGGAAAAATGAATATTTCATTAGTACTTGGGCATTTAGGTATACATCTGCAAAATGCCTCACATCTTTTAGCAAGAAAAGCTCTGAACTGGAAGAGTAAAAAAAACCTGACACAACTATCTAGGTACGTTAAGAATGTGCTCTTAAGTACTTTATTTCTCTGGGGACAGGCTGCCATATAGCTGTTCAGCTAAGAAAACATTTTTATAATTCATCACAGCTTTTTCATTTTTAAACAGTACTTGGTCTTGAACTGAGGGCCTAAAACACTTTAATTGCAAATTAGGCACCCAACAACAGAACTCTGGTTATGCCATGAATTCATGGGACCAAGTTTCCCGTCCTGTTGGTTCTCCCAAAGTGTACTTCATGGGTGGAGCCTGCTGGCCTCTCAGCTCAACCCAGGTACCTTTGTCTTTGATTTCCTTCTTTTTCTGACACTTTTTCTCATTGTGTTTCTGAAAGCTATCTTGACTCAGTGTGTTTAATGCACACATTACTTCTCTTGGCAAGTACATTGCTTGCTTGTTTTTAGCAAGGCACCAGCATTGTAGACTCTTCCAATTTTCTCATGGTACCACTGTGTGTCATTCTTTTTGAACAGTACCCATTCTCTTGACGTTTGCAATGCCACCCTTTTGTAGATGTTCATATATAGAATGTGACTAGAAGAGCAATCCCACGTTGTCTAAAAGGTCTAGAGAATATGTAGCAGGCTCCTCTCTTCTTTCATTTCGTGATTATCATTTTGGCAAATTACTGAAAGATAGCTGTTCCTTCTGGAAGGCAAAAATCGTAATTGAGAGGTCTATTTTGCATCTTCCCATATCTTGTTTTCATGATGACTGGCTTTACTGTAAAACTA
This sequence comes from Myocastor coypus, assembly GCA_004027025.1. NCBI lineage: Eukaryota > Metazoa > Chordata > Mammalia > Rodentia > Myocastoridae > Myocastor > Myocastor coypus. The sequence goes on along the minus strand of PVJA010004719.1, from coordinate 56,428 downwards.
TGTTTTTCTTGACTGTCACTTTACTCAGTCCTATCTAAGGGTTTGTGTCTTCTGATTCTTGGTTAAAATCAGAGTCAGAAATGTATGTTGATTAGCTGTCTTGTGGAGAGTATTCCTGGGCAGTGAGAGGCATAGGTGGTAGGCATAGAGTGCAGACAGGATCTAAAAAGGATCCATTTAGTTTCAGGGGAAACTTTGTTACTTGACCAGGCCAGTAATTGAAGACTACTATTTCAGTGTCTGTTGAAGTTGTCAGGTTACTGTTGAGTAACTGTTTCAGGGGCCCCCTCATCTATTAAAGTAGTATTATAACTTTTTATGGAGGAGGGTTTAGCTGTCCATGAGAGCAAGACTTAGGCATATTTGAACTTGTTAAAAACTTTCTTCTATATGAGCATAACTATTTCCTTAGGCAGCAGTAGCATTCCCCTTCTGGAGTTGAACTCTGATGTCATCTATGTAGCAGCCAAGCTAAGGGGAAGTCAGCCTGTAGTGGAAGAAAAAAATGAAACAACAAAAACTGAGGAAGATTTTTGACAAAAGGCAACATACACAGCTCTAAATTACTCGACTACTCTAACACTTAACCCAAACTGGAGATTGTATATAATTTAAGTGTGTTCCAGGTTTTTGAATAGTACTGTGATAATTGGTACATTTTCTTTTTAAAACACATCTTACTAGACTTTAAAGACTTGTGACCTTTTTACCCTTGGACAATAAATTTTATATGGAAAATTAGCAGTGTCAAAAGTTGCAAACTATTCTGTTAACCTAAATTCAAAAATTAAATGCAGAGAGTATCTAGCAGGAATATTTGGTTGATTGAACCCTGAATTAACAATGAAGTGTGAATTTTGCTTAGTTTGCTTAGTCACCGATTATATGACTTTATCCACTTAGTTTTAATCTCACTGTGCTTTGCTTTGTTCAGGAGGAAATGATTTTAATTAACTCCCTCCTTATAGGACTCCAGGCAGAAAAGGCTATTACTGACATGTTAGATATTCTAATAATACAAGATGTGGCTAGCAGAAGCAGTGGTGGTGGATGCTGATGGTCGGTCCCCCTGCTTGTCTGCCACAGCCCATCACCCTTGCTGCAAAATCCCCCTGAGAAGCTTGTGTTCTGGGAGTGGGGCCTTGCATGTTTTGAGTGTGCATTTAGAGTTGGGATTTCCTTTTTCTGTTCTGATAACAGAATAGTTATCAGCTCCCCTATAGTTCAGTCAGAATACAGAATGAATGCTTATATCTTGTTGGACAAATTGGCATTTGTACACAAAATGTATGACCTAGTTCTCATCTGGTTTTTTAACTCTGTATAATACCAGTTAACATTTCATGTTACAAAGGATGAAAACACGTCAGATGTTGCTGCCCGGTAGTCTTCATGTTAGTGAAAAAGGCGTCTCCTAACTGAAAACGTTTGCCCAAATCTCTTTTGCCTAGTAGTATGTATTAGGTAGAGTTAGCCTTGTTTTTATAAGAATCCTTTAAAATTTTGGGTAGTTAACATATGTTTTGAAAGAAATGTTCTTTTTATCCATTCTGGCTGCTAAAAGAAAAATACCTTTGACTGGATGTTTTACTTCTCACAGTTCTGGAATCTTAATAAATTCAAGGTCATGGTTGGTGCCAGCAGATTTGGTGTCTAGCAAGGGCCTACTTTTCTGGTTCATAGATAGTGCCTTCTGCTGTCCCCTTACAGTAGAAGGGAGAGTGATGAATCATTTTTACCTCGTTGAAAAGGGCACTAATCTCACTCAAGGGAGCCCCAGCCCATGACTTGTTTTCTTTTTTTTTTTTTTTTGTATTTTTGAGACAGGGTCTCGCTGTGCAATTGAGGCTGGCCTTGAGCTCACTTTTGTAGCCCAGGCTGGTCTCGAACTCGCACCAATCCTCCTGCCTCAGCCTCCTGAGTGCTGGGATTACAGGCGTGAGCCACCATGCCCGGCTTTGTTTTCTAAAGGTCTACCTTCAATACCATCACCATGGAGGCAAGGAGCCAGCACACAAATTTTGAGAGGATATAGACATTCAGACCTAAACACATTTTTTTTCAGATGCATTTATTGTATATTACATTTTTAGAAGATTAACAACTATTGCTGCTAGTGATAACCAGTTTAACCACACCATTGGGTGAATTCTAGCCCACAAGGAAAGAAAGTTGACTGTTAGCCTTTGAACATTTGTCCCTAGGAAATCTGTGATGCTCACTAGGGAGGCGATCCTGTGGCATGTGTGCTGTAGTGGGCCTTGGAAGCTCTGAAAGGATCACCATCACTGCATTGAGTGGCTGGAAATTTTACATAAAGCATGTAGGTTCCTCAACACTGCATCTAATGACTACATCACAGATAACTGAGGCTGGGACCATATACTGAGACTCCATATATAAAGAGAAAAGCCACGTGCTTTCCATACAGTCATAGAACTTCTGGGTGGGTTAGAATTGCAGCTCTCATGTTTGGGTTGGTTTTGTGAAGGCTGACAGCTCAGGCATACTGTTGTGATTTTAGTACATTTCGGGGCTTGAATTTAGAATCTCATTTTCCCAGAATATCAGATGTTAGTGTTGTGAAGGTTTCATTGTTTTTATGATTTGGGATAGCTGGCAGCACATTTTGTGTCTTAGTTCTATTTAGTGTTTTAACTGAACACTTTGCGTATTTCTTTTATGGGCTACTGTTTGGTTTCCATTGAGATGGAATTGAAGAGTAAGTTCAGTAATGAAAACATTGTCAAAAGGGCAACATTGTGTTCAATTTTCAAAATTCTTTTAGTAATTTCTGTGCAGGTTTCCTCAGAGTGCCTCTGTTTTTTTAGGACTGTCCATCTTGCATATTAACTTAAAATGGTTGATTGTGAATTTCTTCTTGCTGGGGCGAGTTTTGCTTACTGTTTTTTGTTTTACTGTCAAATGTGTGTTTGACATTAAAATTTATTCTGTTTTCATTGATTTTTCTCAGGTTTTGTTTTTCTTTTGACTATGTATTCTGTGTCAGACTTCATTTCAGTTTCTAGGTACAAATTGTTGTGTAAAAACAGTTTTGTCACTTTGTAGAGCTTGCAGTGTAATGGATGTTAAAGACAAAAAGTGCATGTGAAACAGTCTGAAGATGAGGGAGGGTGATGACAGATGGGTAAGAGGAATGGACAGGAGCGAGATGATTGTGAGGTGTTTTCAGGCCGCAGGCTGTGATAGGAGCCGTCTGCTCTTGCTGTGGTTTGGAGAACCTGTTGGTGTGGCCTGGGGTGGAAGCAAGAGAGCCAATGAGGAAGGGTTGCCGAGGCAGCAGCAGTGTTATCTGGGATGAGTTCAGTGGAGATGGGAGAGCAGTGGACAGATCAGCAGAACTCAGCGATGGGAGTAGATTAGGGGATAAAAGGAAGAAAGAATCCAAAGTGACCTGGTTTCTGCTTTATTCCACCCTGCTGGTAACTTCTGCAAGTGGGACCAGCTAGGGAAGGGAGCAGTTTCCCAGTGCCGCAAGTGGAGTTAGGTTAGGATTGACAGAGTTGGCGAGCAGAACAGCGGAAATATTTTTCTTCTGCTCTACAACATTAATTATGCATTTTAAATTTGAAGAGTTGCCTAAAGGACCAAAATGAATACAAATACATGTAATTATGCAAAAATATTTATTAAGTAGTTTTATAGGATCAGAGGGGCAAGAGTGCACAGCGGCCGTCTGCGTGCCGGAGAGCTGGAGGACCCGATAGTTGTTAGTCCAAGAGAAGCTAGAAGCTACGGAACAAGACAGGTCAGAGATACAGTTCCAGTGGAGACTGGGGCCTGGAAGTGCCTCATCCTTCATGTGAAGGATATTGAAAGGCTGAAAAACTGAGGCTGGCCAATCACAGATGGTGGCAGCAGCAAGACGCACCTGTTGTAGCAAAATGGACGTTTTTGTACTCGAATCTCCTCTTCTTCTTTCATTCAGTCTTGGGTACAGACTTGAGTGGGTCTTCCCCCTCTCAATTCCTGGGCCTATAGGTCAAGCATCTCTGGAAACAACTCTCAGAAGTGTGCTTTACCAATCTGCTGGGTAGTTCTTAATCTAGTCAAGTTAACATAGCATTGGTAGTCACAAAGATTCTGGGTTTTAAAGTGTTTCTGTTTTCTTGCGCTGGTGGGGAGGGCAGTGCTGGAGATCAAATCCAGGGTCCCGTGCATGCTAAGCTCATGATTTTCCCCCAGTGGGGAAGATGGAGGATTTTAACTCCTATTTATTGAGTGTCTTTCTAGCAGGAAATTCCTGTCTCCTGTGGAAGGGGAAATATCTTATAATAGTTACAAGGATAACAAACAAACTCCCACATGGAGGAACTCCACGTGGAAGAAATTTGCTGTGCTCATTACATGTTCTTGGAGGTCAGCGGACAAGTATATGCTTCAGAGGAGTGAGCATCTGGAACCTTGAATTGGCTGTGTTTTAAGGATCCCTTTGCTTACTTTTAGGGTTTTCTTCCCTAAGATATTTTAAGCAGCTTTATAGATCAGTGTGTGGTTGAGCATCTTTAATAGGATAATCTAGAGTGCTCCAAAATCCAAGATCATCTTTGTAGGACATGTTTGCGGTACGTAATGATTACTTGCATTGTGAGAAGTTGGTACCAGTACGTAACACATTGCAGTTCTTTTTACCTCTCTCCCCACACTTTTATCCTCTGTACTTCTGTCTCTAGATTTCCTTCTCTTTTGCAAAAGATCTCTCTACCCTCTTTCTGTACATCCAAAGTATTTTGCGTGCCAACCAAACACCACGAAGGGAAAATTCCACCCTGGATCTCCTTTGCTGGCTCATAGTTAAAACACAAGAGTAGTGAAGGGATACCAGAAAATTACGCCAAGCTGTGTGTATGTAAAACATAGGAGAAGTCTATGTTTTGAGTTGAGTCCATCTGAACGCTTTGTATATGCAGGCATTGGAAAATGAAAAATCCCACACATTTCAGATGATGGGTACTAGACATGTACAGTAAAAGGGTAGCATAGAAATAAATCTTAATTCGCTAGTTAAATAGTTTATTAAAACAGTGTACCTGTGTGTTTTTGGAAATTTTTAAAATTAGACATTGTTCCAATCTCAGTATATTTGGGTAATGGATAGAAAATTAGAAAGCTGGTGTTTTATAGTGTTAATTCTTTTATATCTACATCCATTGGTCTATGAACAGTAGGGATTCAATCCACCCTGGCATTTTGTAGTACTCTTACGTCCAGACTTTCTCATGTTATTCTTCTGAAAGTTAGTTACACATTTGTGGTAGAACCCCCTAATAAATTTGTGACTACAAAACAACAACTAATGCTTCATTTGGCACTTTTCTCTAAGTAACTGAGTGACCTCAGTTATATTAGATTGTAAATTCTGGGTTTAGTCTAAGATAAGACTTCTTAAGGCCATTTCTGAGGAAGTGGCACATAAAGTAACAGGATCAAACATCTCTAGTGATGGAGGCAGAAGGACTCAATAGTAGAAATGAAGCATTTAACATCATGTATCTTAAACTAATAACTTTCTCTGCATTATTTTGGCTCCTCCCCAATTCTTCCAAGAGGGCTGTGAAATAAATGTGTATGTTGGGGGTGGGGTGAGGTTGAATCTTTATGGATGAGGACACTGGGCTCGAGGAAGTTTATTACTTGCTCAAGAGTATGCTGCTAAGATGGTACCAGTGGGACCTGAACCCAGGTCTGAACCCATAGTTTTGTATTTTGGCGAGCTTTTCTGGAGTAATGTGGTACATGGAGAAGCTGATAGGAGAGCTCCAATAGGTTTTTGCTTCTTAGTTTAGAAGATAAAATATATAAAGGAGCTTCATATGTTACAGGGAGAATACTTGATGTATGTCCCAGAAAGATTTAGGATAGAAATATTGATTCCTTGTAAGAATGTGTTGGTTGGAATGGCTCTGAGATCAAAATTGAGCGGCCATGTAGAGGTTCTGGATGACATTTCTGTGTAGTTTATAAAGGTCATAGTTAAAAGATAGCATCACTAATCATCAGAAGCCATCTTTTAGTATCGGCTTTAGTTATTTAATGTATCAAAGATGCTGCATTCCAGCTTAAAAGGTAGTTAGGTCTTGTAATTTTTTTTTTTTCTTTAGGTTTACTTTAAACAACAGAGAACTTAAGGCCAAAGCCTTTATAAAATATTTACCAATGAAAGGTAATGGAAGCTTAAGTTATGCAAGATAAGCTCATCAGGGCTTAGAACACCGCAGTCTGATTGAACTGTAAACCCAGAATTGTAGATCATAATCTCAGCCTCACCTTACTTGTGGGATAAGTAGGGAAGCATGCAGAAGCCCAGGAATCAGTGGAGACTGAAAGAGCTGGGTAGAGGTATTCTCTCTGGTCATGAGCTTTGAGAACAAAAGGCATTCATTCATTTCTCAGTTAATCCAAATCCTGGGAAGGAACAGACAGAAAGGAGCCAAAGGGTTTGGCTCTCACAATACTAGCTAACTCACCAAGGCCTTCTTGAGGTAAATCAGTTCTAGTAAGCCCTGGGATTTCCATAGTACTGAAATCTCACTAAATATGTCTTGATTATCCTCATTCCTCAAAACTATGAAGCTTCTGAAATTTAGTCCTGTACTAGTATCTTACAGAGACACAGACTCTGATAGCATGCTTCTTTGAGTTTGCTCTTCAGCTGATTAACTATTTGTTGGAAACTCTGCCCTTCCAGGGGTGTTCATACTCTCCTGGGGATTCTCTCATAAGTAATCAGTGACTAGCAAAGAGGCCTTTCAGTCAAGTTTTGGGACCTGATGCTCATGAGGTAGGTATGAACTGAGTGTTTGATGCCTGTAGGTCAGTCATTTGGAAATGCCTTAGTTCGGCCTGGCCCGATTCTTTGACCTCATGTAGTCCACTCACCCTAGCTAGCCAGCTGTCTTGGCAGCAGATACTAGTGGTTGCCAAGACCAAATTGAAGAAAAGGATTAGCACAAATAAATTGCCAAGAATAGAAGAACACAAAGCCTGTGTAAAGAGCACAGGTTGGCCAGTAAGAGAATGAATGAGAAGTCTGGACAAAAAGAAACAAGAGATAGTGCGTACTTTTATTAGTATCTGTTTTGTGGACTAAGTGAAATGAGGTTGGGAATGTAGTTGTAGAAATAAAAATGATTCAAGCCGGGCGTGGTGGCTCACGCCTGGAATCCTAGCACTTAGGAGGCTGAGGCAGGAGGATCAGTGCGAGTTCCAGACCAGCCTGGGCTACAAAAGTGAGCTGAAGGCCAGCCTGAACTGCATAGCGATACCCTGTCTCAAAAAGACAAAAAAACAAAACAAAAAACAAACAAACAAAAAAAACAACAAAGAAATAAAAATGATTCAGTTAACTATTTCCGCTGAAGAGTCCTGTTTCAACATAACATATTGAACATAACATAGAGATAAAATACTCAACTGAATACCAACTAAAATTACTTCACTATAGTTCCAAAGTAAATTTTTTTTTAGTAGAAATAGGTCCAAATTACCAAATAAACTTTATATAGATAGAGAAGCTATTCTTTTATCTCCTTTAGATGTTTCAGTTCATTTTCTGCTGCAGTAAGAGAATACCACAGTCTGGAAAAATCACAACCAATAGCTTTTTGGCTCTTCATTCTGGAGACTAAGACCTCCAAGATGCAAGGCCTACATTGGTGAGGACTTTCTTGCTGTTATGATGTTGTCAGGGAAATGAGAGGAAGGGAGGGAGGGAGAGAGGGAGGGAGGGAGGGAGGATAAGAGAGAGAGGTGGTGATAGGGGATATCAGTCTTTCTCCTTTCCATTCAGACCTTTGTGCATGTGAGCATGCACTCTACCATTAGGTGCACATGTAGTATTATAATGGTGTCGTAACTAACCTGCTCACAAGATGAGGACCTTAATATGTTCATAAGGGTGGAGCCTTTGTGATCTAATTACCTCTTAGTTTCTGCCTTTTAACAGCTGCAGAATTAAGATAAACTTGAATGCTAGTAGGTACATTACAACCAAGGCCAAAACGCTGTGACTAGTATGTGAGGAGTTTGAAATATAAATGAAACCACAGGCCACCATGGTGCCATTCTTGACACCACAGGTTGTTACAGTATAGTTAATTGGGTTTATTAGCTCTCAAGAATGTACTTTTTAATTTGCATGCTTAAAATTTATTTTGAATTGCTATAGATGCATGAATGTCTTTTTTTCTACTTAAAGAACTGCTCTACTCACAGTTTGGAGAATGGGTAGATTGTTGATCTTTGTATATGTGAAGCAGATTGCACCTATCACAGTCTTGCTTCATAGGCAAAATGTGATATTTTTTCATGCTAAGTAGCTCCAAGAAAGATCTTGGAAAAATATTATAGCTCCAAGAAAAATATCATGGAATGGTAGTTTCAGAACTTAAAGTTATTTTAGAACTGATCTAATCCTTCCATCATTTACAAATAAGAAAACTGAGGCAACGAGAAAGTAAGCTTACTATTTTTAAGTACCTAATAGGTCTGTATATAGGTCTTGTAAATTTTGTGGTGAGGTTTATCACTATTTTATATTTAAATACTCTTGTACATGTTTTGATTTCATCTGTTAACATGCATTGTGAGTATAGTTGCTTTTCAGTAAATATTTTTTTTAAAGGTCCAGTGGGCAAAGAGTGAGAACCACTATTTCAGACTTCACTTGGCATCCAGTCCTGTTACTTTTACCAGTGAGGGGTTGTACATGTGGGTTACATGATGACACTGAAAATGAGGACTGCTTTTGTGTGTACGGCTCAGTGAAAGGCCCTGTGATTTTAGTCTTTTTTTTTTTTGCGCAAGATCTCACTATGCAGCTCAGACTCATAGTGATCTTCCTGATTTCTGCCTCCCTAGCCTGATTTCTGCCTCCCTAGTGCTGTGATTACAGGCATGCACCACCACTCCCAGACTGGCACAGTGTTTTTAGCCCAAAGCATTGAATGTGAAATCCTTCTGTCATTTTTATTTAAATGAAATCTTCTACAGCTTTGCTAGGTGAATGGGCGAAAGATACAAATAAATACGCATTTTGGGGGAATGTGGTGCCTGGATGGTGGTAGGAAGATGGAAGTGGTACTGTGAGGACAGTGTAAGGGGACTACAGGGGGATGGGCTGCTTCTCTGAATTCTTCAAGGAATGGATATATTGTTACTAGAGAAAAATAACGTCCAATTTATTAAGGCACCCTCCATTTCTCTTACATCAGCTCCTGCTTGTAATTTAGCATTTTCAATGTAGAGTGATGATTTTTCTGCTAGAAAAACCACTGCAGCCTGTGAAGTACAGTTGGTTACTTTGCCCTTTGTAGTTGATCCTATCAATAGGACTTGGCTTTGCAGCCATTGGATTTAGCTGACTAGAGAAGTTTACAAAGATTGAAAGATAATTCTGCCATTATCTTATTGGTTATGTTACTACTGATGGTATCACATCCATTCCAGCTCCCATGAACCATTGAGGCAATCAGTGCTGTGCTCTGGGCTTTCTCTGAGGTTTATTTTCTTTTTCATTTGTGCTCCAGGCAACAACATTCAGATGTTAAGATTAAGCCCTGCTTCCAGTCTTCCTAGCATACAATTGTATTGTCCCATAAGGTAGTTACTAGCCACATGTTACTACTTAAGCGTAAATTCATGTCAAAACTTTAGTTTTTTGGTTGTTTCATGTGTTCTGTATTATTTATTTTTCCACACATGTAAGCCTCTATGCAAAGACTTACCTGTGCCGAGGAATATGTTCCTCAGGACACTGGTAATATGTTAGCTTTACTTTCTGTTTGGATTAATTGTACAGAGGAGAATATGTAACAGATAATACATTGATCTAGGCTGGAGTGACATGTGCATCTGGCTTAGAATTAGCTGAGATGCTAATTCCCTGTCCCTTTCCAGAAGTATGGGCTTGGGCTGATCATTTGCTGCCTTTGAACTTTAGTTTCTTCCCTTGTAAAAACATCATGCATTACAAGATGAGTATGCCAAATGTAAATAAAGTATTTTGTAAATGGTAAAGCCCATGCAATGTTGTAGTGTCTTAGTTACTTTGTCACTGAGGCACAGTGCCTGACACACACAACTTAAATGAGGAGAGGTTTATTTTCAGTCCATAGTTGGCTGTCTCCAGGGCAGGATGGTATGGTATAAGACAAAAGCTGCTTGTGGATGTACACTGGAGGGAATAGCTGGGAAAGAGACCAGTCTTCCAGGGCATCCTCCCAGGGACTTGCTTCTCCTGACGAGGAGACTATTCCTAACAGCAAATCCACCTGCCTCCATAACCCAGTCAGTCACCTTTCAGAAGCTCTTTCTATGAATGCATGAGATTCTTGGGGGATACTTAAGATAGAAGACATACTATACTGCTAGTGGTTCCCGAAATATACATGCACTTCTCTTTATGAAAAATACATTTAGTTCATCTCTAAAGAATTGCCAAAGACCTAGCAGTTTTAGCATTGCTGAAAGTCCAGAGTGTTTTTGAGACTTAAGGCAAACTCTTAGCTGTGAGCCACTGTAAAAATCAAGGAAGTTAAGTATTTCCAACTTAAAATGGTACAGGATAAACAGTCCCATTTAAAGAGGGAGGAGTAAAGAGGATAGGAACTTACGGGATAAAAACCAGACTGAAATCTGGTAGCAAACACTAAATCTTGTAGTAGTTCCATGTGTAGTGCAAAGATGGGCAAAGTTATGAACTCTGAACACGGCCAGTTCTACTCCCTGACGTTGCTGGTGGCTTTAGCTGTTATGGCTTCTGTTGGGCTGGCTTTGCTGTCTCTCTAGGCTTTCTTCAGAAGTTCTGCATTCTTGACTTCTCCAGTTTCTGGGGTCTTCACTCACGTTTGACTTCATTCTTACAATTTAATGTACATCCCTTTGAGGGACACTGCCTGGCCTGCAGAGCCATCGCATGACCCTACGATTCTTACCTGACTGTAAAGCCAGCACCAAGTGTATGCTGCCAGCCCATGTGGTGGCAAGGCTGTCTAGGGCTATGCTCCAGAGGTCTCCAAGTGCTTGCACCACTGCTACTATGAATTGGATCCTCAGGAACAAATTCCTTAGGCAGCAGTTCTGAAGCACAGTGCCCTGGGGCTGTGTTCTCGATCACCTTCCAAAAGTCCAACCTGGTCATGCATCACTCCTTGGACATTGTGGGAACTATATGTACCAAAATTTTTAGTTTGCAGTAATAATTTTTCAGTCTTTTCATTTTTGCTTATAAGGCATCATCGTGAACTATTTAATAACAGAACTAGAAGCTGATGTGTAAAAACATTCACTTTGGAAATTAATTGTCTAATGGCAATGTGGGGACCCAGTTTTTGGTTGGGTTAAAGATCACAAAATGGCACTACTGCCTCACCCTTTTACAGTGTATCTGAAAGTTGTAAGGGTATTTTAAATATTGAATTGTCTCCTAGACCAGTATGGAAGGAAACATTACCTAAGATGTTTCAGATGTGTTATTTTTTAATAAGTAGAAACTGTGACACTTCATTTACTATTACAAATAATAAATGAGAGATAATAATTTAAGAGGGAGTCAGAAACTGTTCCCATTTACCAAGTAGGAAAGACAAGCACCTTCACCATGCAAGCCTTTAGTTTTTTTTCCTTCTGATCTCCATTCTTTCCTGTCATCAGCCTGCTGCTTCCAGAACGGAACTCTGTCTTCACATTTTATACTCAAATAAGTTTTTAAATTTTTTTTTTTTTATATAGAAGCTTCGGGTATTTTTAAATGTGTAGTTTTTGGCAGAGGATCCATGACTGTAGCATGGTGTCAGGAATTATCTGTGTTAAGCATTAGACTGAACTGCAGTGGAATGGAGACTGCTGGGGTCTGAGGCTGGGCAGTGTGTAGGGGTGGGCACTGCACTGTCTGACTTTGTCACTGCAACAGCCATTACAGAGGACACCATGGTGCTAGCGTTTTACTGATGATTAGAAGCAGTGAGATTGGGACAACTCTTTGCTAGTCAAGAATGCAGGCAGACTCTTTATCTTTAGTGAGTGACATTGCTACCAATGGGATGGCACCACCCTGTGAGGAGCTCCACTTCATTCCAGCTCTGCAGTGCCCATCATAGGATGGCTCTCTGTGCATTCCAAGCTGTACATATCCTCCATGCCAGTGGGCGTTATACCCAGAATTACACAGTGAAAACAAGAAGCAGGAATGTTGGAAACCAAAATGATGTCATATGGTTAAAAGTTAAGCATTTTGTTATCATTCAAAATTTGGAGAATTCAGAGTGCAGCTCAGTTTAAAGCTTCTTGCCTAAAAACTGAATTGGATTGCCTTTCCCTTCTCAAAAGAAAAAGAATAGTAGTAACGAAGTTGGATACAGACTGACCATGGTTTACACCTCACAGCTATCTTCTCTACTTTATCCCCAGCAAATGAGCTTCATTCCTTCTGATTTTTTCATATAATTTTTAGTACATGTTTGTAGTATGTAATGCTGACAGTCATTGTGAGGAGCTGGTACATGAACATATCTTACTTCCTAGCTGGGCGTGATGGCTCACACCTGTAAATCAGCACTTGGGAGGCTGAGACAGGAGGATCACTGTGAGTTCGAGACCAGCCTGGGCTATAGAAGTGAGCTCAAGACCAGCCTGAACTCCATAGCGAGACCCTGTCTCAAAAAGACAAAAACAAAAAAACAAACAAAAAAACATATCTTACTTCCTTTTCATCCCCTTTCCTGTATGCTTTTCTTATTGCCACCTCTTTTACCTCTGTCACTTCTGCTGATGGCTGTCCAGGTTTTGAAGTGGCAGACTGCCTGTGGTGCAGTTCTTGAAGGGTAAGTATTACCCTAAAGAAGATGATTTTAAACTTGCTTTCCAGGCTCTAAGGAACCAAAGTCAGCAGGAAGTAGACATTACTGTAAGGAGAATTTCTCAATTTTTCCAAAATGGAAAGGAGCTTCTTGAATACTAGAGGAGATGTCACAGAAGTTACAGATTAAAGACTTCCTCTTGTTATCTTTGGGAGGTATTTGTAGTGGTAACCCAATTGTGATTTATTGTATTTATTGGGAACTGAGAACAAACTCATAGAGAAATAAAAGATGTTGAGAGTATCTTGTGAGATTGATGACGAAGCTGCCATAATGCAGGCCTCAAGGCTCAGAGAGAACAGATTTGAATAAGGAGATCTCAGTCTTTTCTTCAGGCACTTCAAGCTCATTATGGTTCACTGCTTCTAATCCTGACTTCCTCCCAGTTTTCTCCCTTCTTGAGATCTTGCACACTTTTTGGTTTGTTTGTCTTTCTGAGATAGTCTCTCTGTGTAGTTCAGGAAGACGCTGAGCTCATTTTGTAGCCTCGGCTTGTCTAACACTCACAGGATCCTCCTGTGTCAGCCTCCTCAGTGCTGGACTGTTATATCTCTTGAATCAATAGCTCATTTTTTGGGGGGGAAACAGTGTAATACTGTAGTTTGACTGGGTATTCTCATTTTTCCTAACCTCCAGCATGTTAAATTCTCTTTGTGTTTCAGTCTTATTATCCCTATAGAATAGGGTGTATCTAGGCATGGTAACTATATTGCATGATCAGCACTGAGGCCATTGATTGTAAGAAGCACTGTTGCTTTGTGTATCCTAAAAAAAGAGAGAAAGTTCTGTCCATTCAACTATGATACACCTGAATATAAGACACTTCCCATTTTATAGAGGTAGAAGTAGAGGAAAGATGCCTATTTATAGGATTGAGAAAAGATGATACTGCCACACCTCCATCTTAGTATTGTTGGGAGGAATAAATTAATATTTATATTAGTACTTGTGTTCTGACAGTTATGACTCTGCTTACCGCTAAGCTTGTGCTAGAGATTTAATGTAGCTCCCTAGTCATTGTTACACTAGCCCAAGAAGCAAGAAGTTAATGTGGCTGTCCAATCAGTGATTGTGACGCACTGTGTTAGGAAGACACAGTGGCTTACCAACCACTGTCCTATCTCTGAGGCACAAACCTCGAGTTTTATTTCCAAAGAAGCTCACAGGAAGAGAAATCCTCAGGTAACCTATTGAGATGGACATCATTCTATAACTTCTGGGGAGACAGAAAAGGCTTCAGAAAGGTTGCAAGCTTAAGTGGAAGGCACAAGAAAGGCTTTCTCAGGAGTAGAAGGCCACCAGAGCTGGTATGGCAGGCAGAAGGAACGGCATGCATACAGTGAAGGACCTGAGGACCAGGACTGAGGATGTGTGTGCAGGCCTGCTGGAGCTAAAGAGGAGCTAGCTTGGATGTCACACTGGAAGGTTTGAATTTTACATTCTTTCTAGTTAGAAAGGGACAGGTAACTGGAGGTCTCAAGTGGTAGATAGTGTAGGCAGGATTTTTCTTTTCTCCTCCTCTTTGTTGTCATGCAGTATGTCTTATTGAAAGCAGGATCTGCTTCTTTATACTTAACATGCGTAAGCCTGGAGGCTGCCTTTAAAATCTGTGACATCATAACAACGTGTGATAGTGCATGCCTGTAATGTCAGCACTAGGGAGGTTGAGGGAGAGGATCATTGCAAATTGAAGGCTATGGGTGAGTCTAGACCAGCGGGAACTACCTAGTTGAGACCCTGTCTCAGCAACGACAGCAAACCAAAAAAGCAGAACAGTTTTGATGGCATAGTTGAACCCTTCTGTGCAGCAGCGGGGCAGTTCCGAACATTGAGTAATTTGTAAAGTTGTGGGTAGTAAGACAGTGAAGTTGTCTACTGCTGGGCATTGAAACAAAACCTCTGCTGACCGAGTTTGGTGGCCAGATGCCCACTTCACTCTGCTAACATCTTACTTTATCCTTTGATCACGGCTGTTGTCCCTGTGCACACACATGCCTGCACACAGACTTCTTTTTCTGGGCCAACTGTGATAGCACAGTTAGCACAGTTGTCACTTTCTCTAAATTCAGCATTGATCATAACTTTCATCATTGTCTGTAATCATCTGCTCTTGTTTTTCGGTTAATACAATAACATTCTTTACAGGGCTTTTTCTCTTTCAGTGACAGGGTTTGGCACATCAAATAAAAGTTAAATTTAGCTTTTTGTGTTTCTTTGTCCTTATTTTTTAAAAGTTTTTTTTTTTTTTTTTTTTTTTTTTTTTTTTTTTTTTTTTAAACAGTACTGGGTATCGAAGTCACGACTTTACACTTGTCAGGCAGGCACTTATGCCACTGGGCTATCTCTCCAGCCCTGGCAATTGACATTTTAAAGAGTAGAGCTCCTGTGTTTTTCTAATGGAACATTAGGCTCTTACATGTTCTCATAAGCTGATTCAGGATATAGATTCCTTACTCAAAGATAGTGGTACCTTGGTTCACAAACTCAAGTTGTTCCATAATTCCGAAACACAAGCACTTGTGAACTGAGGTGTCACTGTTCTGCCTAGAGTGTGTCCTCCTCAGGGTGCCACAGTTGTATGCCTGTGAAATCTATCTGCCCCTTATCTGTAGTGTTAATTGCAATCATTACTCAAAGTGTTTTACAATTTCTTCACTAATTAGATATTTTTTTTTTTTTCTCTTGGAACTAACAAGCAGTTTATGGGGACACATTCTAAGGGCAAGAAAATATCCTGCTCTTCATCAAAATTTCTCCCTAGACTTACCCTGTATTGATGATTCATGCCTGAACCAATCTTTACTACAATGGTTGCAAAGTAATTAACTGTCTATATTTCATACGTAAGTTTTTTTGTTTCTATTCTACTTTAGTTTTTTTTTTTGCGGGACCAGGGATTGAACTTGCCAGGCAAGCACTTGTTCTACTGAGCTATTTCCCCAGCCTGACTGTTAATTCTTAATGATAATCAACCATTTAATTATCAGACTTTCTATATTTTAAGTGATTTGTTCTGATCTAGTTCATAAAAATGAGATTGGTGTCTCCGTCCGTCCGTCCGTCTGTCTGTCTGTCTGTCTGTCTGTCTCTGTCTGTGTCTCCTGTCTATGCTTCTGTCTTTCTCTCTTCCCCCACCCCCACCTCTTCAACAAAAGTCAGCCCTTTCTCCAGCTGCACATGGCTTCCTTACTTCCTGTATATCTGGAAAAGGATTCCTGGGCAAGTTAGGGATGAGCATGCTAAATTTCAGCACTTGTGAATAGAACCACAGGAGACAGTTGTGTGAGCAGTGCCTCTTACAGTACTTTTTATTGGGGAGTGTGAATGAAAAGCACTATGGCACATTATATCTTGTTTATGAAAAGGAGTAAGACAGGCATGAATACTACTGGAACTGTATCACTTGGCTTGTTTGGTTTCTAACTGAATTCAATTCTGTGCTAATTTTCCTGAGTTGTAAAAGTTGTGTTGGTGATTATTTTAGATTATTCTACTTTTAAAAAATTATGGATAGCCTGAAATATTTGAAGGGATAGAGATTTGAAGGGATCTCCATATTTTAATAGTCTGTTACTCCCACTCTTAGTGCTGGCCTCTGTTCACGTCCCTTCTGTCCGCCTCACTTGCTGGTGTAGCTCTATGCTGTTAAATTTTGTCTCGTTGCCCCTTCCTTTGCAGACTATAGGTAAGTCATGATGAGAAGAGGAGGAAACATTGCCACATCCCACGCTAGCCATTGCCACTGTCACAAAGCAAATTCTGGGGCAGGCCAGAAAAACATGTATCTGTTTCTTGGGCCTAATTATGTTTTTATCATGTTATGTTTTGAAATATGAAATATGTTTTGAAATATGTTCACAGGTGAGGGCGAGAGTTGTGTGTTGCTGGCTCCCTAGCTTCTGTGGTGCACTTGCTCTTCCCTGGGGAGTTAACTGAAATTTATTTTGTAAAGCAAACCTAGAAATAAGCAGACAAATTACTCAATTGTGTTTTAATTTTGAGATATGTACATGTGACACAACGTGTAATTAATCAGAATCGATTTTTTTCACATGACCATATTGTAAAAAGTACAAGAGGACTCAGTGAAGTCACAGTTCAAGTTTCCTAGACTTACTGTGGACCACTGATAGCATCTCTGTTGAAGACTCAGTGCCCAAACTGCACCCCAAAGCCCACTTAACTTGTCACAGAGTGCCACATACTGAAATTTTCCTTTAGAAAAACGGTGGATACACTTGGCTGTGGTACTGACAGAGAGGGCTCTGCATGCCTGGTGCGATGCACATGACATAGCCTTGTCAGGCTGCTATAGACTGTGTGTGTGTGTGTGTGTGTGTGTGTGTGTGTGTGTGTGTGTGTGTGTGTGTTCTGGTCCAAGGACAGGGCGACTCCATTGCTCCAGTCACTTCATCATTTGTGTGAGTGGCAGCACCAGGACTGTGTGGTGGAAATCTCAGGAAGGAGACTCGTACTTGAGGGTCGTTTAGATGCACAAATGCTGAGGAGTCTTGGTGGAGGCATCTTGGGGAGTCAGGGAGGATTCTGCCAGGGCAGGTTGAAGGCTTTTGTGGTAAGTTGTCATAAGTGATGAAGAGCGTGCTTATGAGGTCAGAACTTCATCCCCACAGAGCCCCTATCATGAGATATTTCAAGTAGAAATTAGACTACAAAGAGTGAAGCAGAAAAAGGAGGGGGAAAGTAACTTGAGGAGGGAGCTGCAGTGAGGCATAATTTTGTGAACTAAGTGATAGTCTAGCACAGTTCTACATTAGCTAGTTGTATAAAATTGATACTTTGGAGTTTTAAAAATTACTATTATTTTTCTAAATTATTTGTTTGGTACAGGGTCTTGCTCTGTAGCTCACACTTGTAGTGATCCTCCTATCTCAGCCTCCCCAGGACTGGGGTTATATAGGTTTTGCTCCACCACACCTGGTTTCAGGGCCATCATGGCTTGCCCAGGGTTCTGGGGCTGGCACGGCATGAGGTACTGGGTATCAAACCTGGGTCCTTGTGCTTGCCAGGACTGCTGAACTGTCTCCCCAGCCCTTAAAATTATTTTTAATTGATACAAAAATATAGATATTTATGGGGCACCATATGATGTTTCAGTATTGGTATACAGTGTATGATGTGCAAAACAGGCTAGGCATACTTATCTCCTTCAGCATCGCATCTATGTGGTGAAAGCTTTAGCATCAGATCGTCGCCCACAGTCGCTCTCTTGTGCATTAGCATGTCAGGGTGTCTTACTTCTAATTGCTTCATGCCCATTAACCGACCTCTCCCTTTCGCTTTCTGTCTTCTGTTCTCCTTGGCATCAGAGAAACACTCGTCTGTGCTCTTCTAGAAGATCAACTTTTAGATTTTTTACTATGATACTATGTTGCTGATTTTAAATGTGAGTCAGATATTTTTCATAATATACCAACTATTGTTAGTATTTGCCAGCATATATGTTAACTGTGAGCTATGATGAAAATGACTTTTTATGAGCTGCATAGTGAATTTCTCACTTCTTATTCCTTGGTAATTCCAATTAAACCAAGTATTTTCAGATCCTGAATTAGTATTTATTTAATTTGAAGGTTAAAGTTAGTAATGATGACTTATATTTCAAATATATAAAAACATAGGCTTGTGCTGGGAGAATAAACAGGAACTTAAAAAACGTTTGAACCAAGGTTGTATAGCTACCCCTGTGTTGTTATTTCTACTGTTTGTGTAGGTGCTTGAGAGGGAAGAATCTCTTTGATGATCTTTATGATAGATGAAGAAATCATATTATAGTAATAAAATAGTTTGGTTAAAAGTTTTGATTATTCCAGCCACTCGTAATTCTTGTTAAGAAATGAAGCTTATGTTGACGTGGACATAAAGTTCATGTTCATTTTACCTGAAGAAACTTTGATTTTTTTTTTCCTCCTGTCTTTGTGACTACTTTTGAGTCTGTTTTGGACTTGGCTGTGACTGTAGCAAGTTTTTCTCCTTTTTGTTTTTGTGACCTGCATTAACCATTCACAGGATGAAGCAAATAGCCATTTTTTAAAATTCATGTCTTCAAATGTTAATTTGATGCTTTGAGGCATAAGTGACCTTTCTAGCTGGCCCAGACTTGTCAAACAAAGGGCTGATAGGAACAAGCTGCTGTTTGTTCTAATACAACAGGCTGTTTTTCACAGGGAATTTCAAAACAATTTTGCTTCCCTTTTTCCCAAAACATTAAACTTCAGCCTGTGCTAATGCACACAAGTAGTTAAGTAGAGTCCTGATCACCTGTGGGACAGCACGTGTTGTCAGTTGAGCCACCAGGTGGATGCCTGCTAGGGGAGGGCGGAGCAGAAGCAGGAGGTGCTTGCAGCTGTGCAGGTTGGTACTGCTCCTGAGCATTAGGTGGCCCTGTTGACGGGGTAGGGCTGGTGCTGTGGAGCGCCTGCTGGACTGAGCTGCAGAGAGACTGACTCACCGCAGAGTTACAGTTGCCTTAGCTCTTGGGGCTCTGGTGCGTGATCTAGCCTCTCTGGGTTTCTTCACGCCAAGTGGGAATAATTCCAGTAGCAACTCTGCAAGCCTTTTGTTGTGAGGAACTGTGAGATAATGGATGCACTGTACATCCCTTTGTTCACTGCTCTCTGTGATTGGAATGTCAGGCCCCAGTTCTGGGTATTTTCTACTGGCACTGGCATTTATGTTTTCGTTTATGATGTAAAGAGGTATATGAAATATTTGAGGTTGTGTTTTTTCATTGCATTTTCATGCTCTCAGATAAATTTCTAGGCACCTAGAAGCCAACAAAACAGACTATTGAATCCTAACCATCCCCAACATACCTTTACCGCCTGATAATTGAATGTCCAGTGTTTTCCCTGGAAGTTTAATATTCCATGTAGAAGGGTTGAACACATACTCAGTGTTGATGGGTTGTTAGCTTATTTTATTTTTTCTTCTTGGGTGGCGTGAGACAGGAAGAAAGAAGGAAACTGAATTCATTTTGGTCATATCAAGGATAATGACACCTTAACACAGATAAATTTATCCCCACTATGACCTAGACATGTGTTTTTAAAAAACTTGGTTAGAGAAATTTTTAGTAACAAAGATATATAGACAGCATACCTGGCTTACTACCTCATAATCTTCTACTTAAGGCATAGGAGATGTCTCTTAATTTATATTTAGAGGTTAGCTTTGTTTTTTAGGAAAGACATCTTTTAAAACTTTGATAGTTCTAATTAGGATTTTCTAGTTAGAAGAAAGCATTCATTGTAGCATTTAGCTATTGCATATAGGAAATTAACACTAGATCCGAAGTAGCAGGTTAACCTCTTGACCACAAAAAATAGGATTGGTTTGTAGACTTAGTTTTTGATTTTGGGAATTGCAGTTCCAGTCCTATAGACTTTGTTCTGAGGAAGAAGTTAGGAAAGACTTTGAAAAAGAAAAGGAAAATGTTTGGAAAATTATAATTCTTACAAGTTCATAGTATACTTTAAATTAAGCATAGTTACAAAATATAAATTGTTTTATAATTTGAGATGCTACATTTTATGGGAATGATATATGCTTTTTTGTTTTTTAATGTGTTTCAAACAGGGTCTCATTATGCAGCTTAGACTCATAGTGATCCTCCTGTTTTCAGCCTCCCCAGCTCTGAGATTACAGGCATGGGCCACCACGCCTGGACTTAGTGACTGGCTCAGCATGTCTGGGGGCTAGTCTGGTACGGGGCACATGGTTCTAGAGATCGAACCCCAGTCCTTGCGCTTTCCTAAGTAGGTGCTTAGTCTGCTGAGCTATCTCGTTGGCCCTGATGCATACTCTTAGAATATTTTTAACCTGCATTTATTAAATGTAACATTCCACGGTATATTTCAGTTATTACCAACCTAGTATTCAGATGAGATGATTTTGTGAAAAGACTCTTGTATTAGAAAGCAGAAGCTACCTATATCCTGGACACAGTGCAGCTGCCCACTGCCAGGCCAGGGACAGATCATTTCATTTCCACAGATGGACCTTCTGTTACTTACTTGATAAATGAGTGAAAGTATAAAGGTCTTTCAAGTAGACAACTTAAAATCTTACGACTTTTGTCTTTGGGGATTGTTATTAAAGCCAATAATGGAATTTAAGTATATATTCAAAACAGTATATTTGTTTTTCCCCTGAAGAGTTTTCATTTAGCCAAATGGATTGACTTAAAGTTTTTGACCACAGCTGCTACAGAAATGTGTGCACAGCTACTGTTTTGGTAAACACAGACAAGTATCCAGATGGTAGTAATACTTTTAAAAGTTCGGCTGTATGGGCTGGGAACCATCCAAATGGAATTTTCAATGTTTTGCCTAGGTACTCTGGATTTAGTACACACTAAATGAGTTTGAGGATGTTTTATTACTGCAGTGGCTACAAAGAACAAATAGAGAATTATGTAGAATACAAATAATGCTTATTAAGCTTGTCGTTGGTTCCTTCTGATAGATGTTCCAAATTGCTGTCAGACTATATTTACTTACTCATGAACAGATGTGCTTTTGCTTTAAATCAGAATAACTATTCCAAACCTAGTTTTGCATATTTTAAACAACTGTTAAGGATTGAATTTTAAAAAATCATTGTTGGTTAAATATGAAGCTGATTTGTTATATTTTCTAAGGTTTTTAGTTTGTGGTGGTTTTATTTTATTAATACTATAATTCATTCATTCATTTATTCATTCATTTGCGGTAGCAGGGATTGAACTAAGGACCTTGCGCTTGCCAGGCAAGCACTTATTCTACTGAGCTATCTTCCTGTTCCTTGTGGTTGTTTTAGATGACAGAGAACTTAGTTTTACTTTTTATTTTTGAAATATGATTAAAAGGAAGTACTGCCCATTAAAAATTACTGCTGCTGTGTAGTCTAGGTGGTTATCAGGGAGCTGGGATATAGCTCAACGGAAGAGCACTTGCACAGCATGTGCAAAGCCCTGGGTTTAATCGATAGCACTGGAAAAAAAAATTGCTACTGAACATGAACAATAATTATTCTGTTTATAAAACTTCAGCTATGGTTATCACCCAGGGAGAGTTGGTGCAGCATGGACATCGGCTGACCTGTTTGTGCTTTGACTATGTAATACTTAAGTAGTCATCTTAAGTGTCACAGGTTGATAATGTTGGAGAATATTCTCTCCAATTTAGTTTTTTCTCTTGAATGTACTGTTAAAGTTTAAGGCCTTTGGTAGTGAGGAGCCACAGAGTTCATTAAACTCATAAAACCCTTTCTGTGCCCCACGACGCTGACTTGAGATGGAGCTACCTTACTCACGAAACCCTTGTCTACCTTTGACTTTGCTGATCTAGGGTTAAGTTTGTGCTTTGGGTGGGTTTGTATGGTACGTTGTTCCGACCCTCTCACTCTTCGTTTCAGCAGCTATGCTCACGTTTCCACAGCATTCAGTTACTGAATCATTACTAGAGATTAGGCATTGCGCTGGGATGGAGGACACTCGTGGAAAGATAAAGGGTAAGCACATGAAAAATGCACACATGCAGTTGGAGAAAGTGCCAGAAAGTGGAGGGCCTGGATGGCTTTTGCTCATCAGTAGTAGAACTTGTTCTGTTCGGAACAAGTACAGAAATAGTGTAACTCGCCTGCCTGACAGTCTGATCATTTGATTACATCAGCCTTTTACTTATCATGTAGCATGGAGTTTGCCTGCTGACCTAGAATCACTCAGATCTGGCCCTGCCTGTCCCTGAAGGTGAGGGCACGTGAAGGCTAAACAAGTGTGAGTACTTGCTGAAGCAGCACACAATGTGGATTGCCTTAGCTGTTGTAAAGTCAGGCACAAACCAGGCAGAAAGACCTGGCAGCAGAGGAGCAAAGTGGAGGACCTACGGCTAGCCCCTAGGATTGCCTGTGTGCTGTTGAACAGAGTGCAGGGTCAGTGGCAGGGGATGCAACACTTGCAGATTTGTTTCCTTGGTGTGCTAGAACCTGAACTTCTGTGCCCAAGGAAATACCCAGCTTAGCCTTTTAGCAGTGTGTCACTAAAGTTTAGGCTTCCTGTTTTGGCCTCTCGAGTAAAAGCCTGGTGATACCAATGCTAATCCTTCTCTGCGGGCGCCTGAGGTGGTTACAGATCTGCTGTGAGCATCATGCCATTATTCCTGTATCTAGCATTAGGTTGCACAAAACTAAAATCCACTAGTGACTTCCTGGGACTAAAGGGGGAGTGGGCACTAATGAATGTGCACAATTTATAAAGCCAAGTAACCTGAACAGCTTATTAATTATACTACTATGTTCGACCAATTTAGATTATTGTATCATGATGGCACTTTAAATTCTATTAACCCAGACATTACATCTTTATTGTAATCTCATATCATTTAGGTTGAGGGGGTTGATGTGGGGGTAGAGAGATGGCTTCTCACTGTGTGGTCCATGCTGGCCTCCGAGCCTTCCTGCCCCGCCTCCCCGCTGCCTGGGTCTGTGGGTACACACAGCTGTCACCAGCCAGTTCTTGCTGTTGAACAGTTTGTTTCCTTCAGAGTGTGCAGGTTAGTAAGAAAAGCCATTTATCCCAGAGGACTATACTGCTCAAAGTTGGCTACTGTGTCACTCCTCCCCTGCTTGGTCAGGGACATGTATTGTTCCAATGTATACAAAAATTCTACCCTTTCATTGTGAAATACATCATTGATAAATATAGATATGTTAGAAATAGGACTTTTAAAAGGTGCACAGATTTTCCAGAACAGTTTCAGTGTTCTTGACTTCCAGCAGCAGATGAAAGTTTAACCAGCCTTTAGCATTTGTTCCCTGTCTCATAGCAACCTGATATAAAACTATATTCAAGAATAATGAACCTAAAAGAAAACGTAGGTTCCATTAGTAATTGCAGATCAGACACTATGTTTGTATTTTTTTAACTCCAGGTTATGATTTTTGATGTTTAATATTCTGTATAGCATTCATTTATGCTCTGTTACAGACAACACCGGAGAGGAAACCTAAAAAATGTTGTTTTTCAAAGGGAATAATTGAGAATACTGCTGCTTGAGTATGTAGTATGAGAACAAAAAGTGGATAGTACATACTTGTGTACATTATGCAGAGGCATTAAATATACATATTGGTAAGGTAGCAGATGCTTTGGTACTGAAATTCACATGTAAAATAGCAGCGTTTCTCTGCAGGGTTTGGCTCCAGCCAGTGTTCCTTCACATGTAATGAATAGCTAATTTCAGCCTATGGTCCATAGGAGACTGGCGGGCCTGGGAGGAGGAGAGCATCCCACTCTAAGAACAGCAAGATGTGCAGAGACGTGCTTTCTAATGGAGAAACAGTCTAGAGCTCTTGGGGGTAAATTCATAAAGAGGGCTTCACATGTGTTTTTGTTTTTAAATTAAGTAATTATTAATATAGTTAGAGAACTAGGAGTCTGGCAGCCTTATTGCAAAAGGGAAAAGCAGATTTTGGCAACAGAAGCAAGCTTAGCAGACACTTTTGAGAGAATACGTACTAAAACTGCCCTGCGTTCAAATAGTAGAAACAGGCATTTGAGAATGTATTTAGCTACTTGCAATTTGGGACTAATTTTCAAAAACTGGTCTTTGCCCTGCCTATACATAGGAAAAAGCAAGTGACTTACATTTTTCTGTCTCATGGAGATGTATTTGCTGACAGAGATTTCCCTTTGCCCATAATGCATTCATCTTCCTGTGTAGTCACTTTGCTGAGCACTCACCTTGTGCTGTGTTGTTCTTAGAACCCCTGAATGGGGAAACCCAACCTCCACTTTTAAGCAGTTTGCAGTCTGGTGGATCTATGAATGCTTTACATGAAAGATTGTATACATGGAGGCTAGAGTTCAAGCTAACTCCTATATTCTGAAATATGAAATAGTTCAGGAAGGTGGGTAAAACATGTCCACAGTTGAGCAGATGGTTATGAATTATACTTGGTATGTTCTTTTGCTTGTCCCTTTTATCAGCATTATGTGACTTAACTATTGCTTATAGTATACCTTTCTGTATAGTGATCTGTTCTATAGCTCTGTCATACTTTGCTTATCCACCATACTTCTGGTAGATGTTAGGGGTGCTGCCAGTTATTATTGTTGATTAAAAATTTTTTTTTGATACACAGTTTTGCTATGCAGTTTGGGCTCGTAATGACTTCCTGTCTCACCTACCCCAGTGCTGGGATCACAAGTGTGCACCACTTCAATCTGGGTTCCAGAGCTGGCATGGTATGCAGTACTGGGGAGCATACTTGGAACTTGGTACTTTCCAGGCAGGCGCTTATGCTGCCAAGCTATCTCTCCAGCCCTGTACTACCGGTTTTGTGCTATCATTAATAGGATCTTAAGAGCATTCTTGATTGATTAGTTTAGGATGTGTGCACATGCATGAGGAATGGCTTATCTTTACTCTTCCCAATACAACAATGAGAACAGCTAAGTGGTAGCCCCAATTTAAGAAGATCTACATCTGTGATTTCTAAGAAATTATATTTTCTTGGATTTTTGTGTGTGCGCGCACACATATGTGTGTATATGTAAGAGTTAATTGTAGTTAACATGGAGTTCAGGTGTCTTCTCTACTTAACCTGAATTGCTAGGAACATGCTTAAAATACCAAATCATGACTTAGCATTTTACTCTTCTAATTGGACTAATCTCCAACAAATCAGGAAATATGGGAATATGAAAAAAATCTTGGGAAACTGCTACAATTTTTGCTTAATGTTAGGAAGAAATGATAGAAAAAATCCTGGTATATAATAAGGACACAAGAGGCTTCACAGTTCTAAAAGGTTGAGCTCACATTTTAAAGTGTAATTCTATTTTAATCTCTTTCCTAATGGAAGAAAGATGATAACTGATTTGGTAGGGTAATCTTGCTTGAAAAATTGACAACTCTTTGGCAGAGGCCCAGATGTTTTTTTCAGATTTTTTGCAAAGTAGAAAAATGTCGTTCACTTAAGTGCTGTTCACTGGAGTAAGAAAAGGAGATTGTTGAATATAAGAGTGAAGTGTGGTTGGAGAATAGATACTAAGGTAGGAGCTAGTGGATATTTTTATGTAATCAACTTCTTTTCCTTCCCCAGATAGGAGAAAAACTGTTAGGAGTATCAGACTAATTAGCAAAGCATTATAGATTTGAAGACATTCAGTTTATGTTTTTTGGTCTCCTATGTCTATAAGAAGTATGAAGAAATTTTTTTTAATGTTTTTAAAAATACTCAACATACATACAAGAACTGAATTTATGGGGTGCTTGTGCTTGCTGTTGCCATTACAAAACATAACTGAATGTGAATGTTTGGAGTGTTTGGGCCCAAAGCTATGTTAGATGGATGAATGGGAAATTTTCTCTTTTGTTGCCTTTAAGTCACTGAACATTTAATGTGTGCCAAACCATGTGCCTGGTCCTGGTAGGTACGGGGGACACAAAGACGAATAAGACAGCTTACTGTGCACTGGAACAGACAGGCGTATAAACAATTCACTATAGTGTGGTGTGGAAGAACAGTCTGCAAAAGGCGCTCTGGTGCACTGAAGAGAACAAACTCATCTGTGTGTGCTTGTGTGTGTGCATGTGTGAACCGTGATGAGGATCTGGGTAATAGTGGCTTTCTGTTGTGTTGAGGAATGGATTTGAAATCGATTGTACAGGTGACTGCAGCTTCTAGAGGAAAGGGATTTTTGACAAATTGTATGCGCCTGTGAATTTACATTTGTGTGGACAACTGACAGCATCATGTCATAAAAGTTAAAACTTCATGGCAATTTAGGCAGTGACTCCAGGTTTGGAATTTTTGCTTTTTTCTGTTTATTAATCACTAAAATTCACAAATTTGTAACATTTTTGTTTGTTTGTGCCAGAGTCTAAGTAATTAGGCAGACCCAATTTGGACTTCTCTTGGTTGTAAAGACAGCTTTGTGGTCAGATTTTTATCAGTTGTTCTTTTATCATTGAAGCTAAATAAAAACATTGAACCAAGAAATATGTGGGGAACAGTGAGAGGGTTTATTGCCATGTGGAAGTTGATTATATTGTAGGAATTAAGAGAGATTCAGCTCAGGTAGAAACCCACTGAGACTAGCCTTAACTAGAGATTCTTTTTTTTAAAAATATTATGGCCAGCTCCGCCTGCCCTGGGGATGAGGCTGGCCTAGCGTGTGGTGCTGGAGATCTGTCCACAGTCCCTGTGGTTACTTAAGCTTTCCTAAGCAGGCACCTTATACCCCTAAACCATCTTGCTGGCCTTCACTAGAGATTGTTAAATGCTGGGCATAGTGGTGCATATCTGTAATTCTAGCACTCAGGAGGCTGAGGCAGGGGGATCATCACTAGTTGGGGCTTTGTAATGAGTTCAAGGCAAGCTTCAACTGTGTAGTGAGATTATACAGAATATTTTGATGTTACCTACTTAAAATACCATCTATCAAGGGAAGAAGCTGGGAAATCTCCCACACTAGTCCTTATAAACAGAACATGGTTTGTTTTGTTTTGTTTTTTCTCCTTTGAAGCCTTTGTCCATCTGGGTAGTATTCCCATTTGATGTTTGTATTTAAGAATGCTGACTTCTGGTAAGTGTAAGGAAAAACAGCACATATACCAGCAAGATATGGCCCCCTTTTTTTGTTGTTTATTGGGATTTTTTTGAGATAGGGTTTCTCTGTGTATCTAGTTCAGGCTGACCTTGAACATGCACCAATTGTCCTACCCCTGCTTCTGGAGCACATGTACCACATGTCGGCTGTATGGCCACTGTTTTATAGTCACATTAGCTTTTCCTTTTAGGTCTCTCAGGGTGTTCTGTGAGAAACTAGGTATTTTTATGTTAGAGTTCAAGGTCCATGTTTATGTTTTTTACATAAACAAATGCGTATTGGCCTTACTTCAACATTAACGTTACTGAAAGTGTCTTAGTATTTTAAATTAGAATTACTCAGCCTTTTAGCATTGTAAAACATTCTTTGAATTTCTAGAGTTTTAACACTTCATTTTATTTGATTTTTATAGCTTAATCTTGAATAATGATGTATATACTACCTCATAATTCTCTTTTTTAAAAAATGTATTTACTGCAGGGTCTACAGGGTCTCACTACATAGATTGGACATAGTTATTCTGTTCTAAGCCTCCCACCACGTCCAGTCTCAGTGTCTCAGCAGGCCTCGGGGGTGGGTTTTCTCATAAAATTGTGCCGTCTGCCTCTCGAAAGGTAGTAAGTACTCTGGTTCCACTGTTATAGTGTTGTGATGGCTGTAGTGGTCACACCTTTAGCATAGCCAAAATGGATGATACACTAGAATGCGAGTTTTCCAAAGCTTTATGGAGAATCCATTTGGTCCCTTTAATACTTTTCCCCTTCACTTGTAAGTGTAGCTACTTAGGACAGAAGCGGATGATACAGATGAGAGGGCAGCCCTGGGTGAAACGCCTATCCTGACTGGTCCTCAGGTATGATTGTACAGTAGCCAGAAAGTGAGGGTTGACCAGAAGTATGAGTGACTAGTTTCTGCACTGCCAGCTTAGTGAGAAAGGCACAGAGGGGTGGGTGGAGGTGGGCATGGGGAGGTAGTGCTAAAGAGTGAGCTGACCCTGCTAGAGAAATAGTTCCATTTTAGAAATGCCACTTCTTCCGGTTGTTTCTAGATGTTCTAAATAGCAGCCTAGGAAGCTTTGGGAGCCCTTGGGCATTCTCTCCCTGAGCCTCTTGTCTTCCCACCTTAGATTATCTTTCCCACTCACTTTTCTTCCACTAATACTCTGGTAGTGGCACAATAGTTGGAGGAATGGAGATTTGCTTGGAGTTTTCCTTGCCTCACAGGTGAAGTGAGCCCTGGTAAGGGCAGTAAATATGCATGCACGTCTGTGAGTGGTGGATAATGACCTTTCAGCCTTCCCATGCTGCTGGGAAGGGAAGGCTAGGAACCCAGGAAGTGCATTCCAGAGTGCCTTGTACTCTGGCTCTAAAATCATTTCTCATGTATATGAGTTGTAAAAAAAAGAATTAGTATATCAGATAAGAGCTGCTAAAAATCAGCACTGCCCTGATGGCCACCTTGCTTCATTTTCCCCTAATGGGGGTTAAGAAAGTCTTCCCACAGGATTGGCCACTGTGGGACATTTTATCACATCCGGGCCATCATCTTACGCTATAATTCGCTGCACTGTAAATCGTGATGTGCATATTCAACTGAGTATTGCTCTTGTTAGTAAATGTTTACAGATTCCAGAGTAGGTATGTGGTATACAAAGCGAGCACTACTCTTAGCCATAACTCTGAACTAAGCAAGATGATTTATGAAAATAAAGCTTGAGGCTGGGCTAAACATGCTCTCTGGGGAGAATTAAATGAACGCAGGCAGGAGGAACCCCGGCACCATTTACCACGGGTCATTTTGGGAACGCTTCAGTAGTCCAGTGTATTTCTCAGGGCTATCTGTAAATTTACTTGATTCGGTTGAAGTTTATTTATTTAAGGATAATGTGGTTCCAAGAAGTCTGTTCCATGGTCTATAGTTTGAGGCTCCTGTTACTTTGAAAGTATGTCGTGACTTCTGAGGAGTCTGGCGAGGTGCTCGTGGCCGCTGTGATCAGCACAGCCGCTGTGATTTATGAGGGATTTAGCCTGCTTCCAGCTGCACAGGAGAGGCGGTCCATGTGCTGTCTCCATCAGCCAGGGGAACTTGAGCTTCTTAGTCTTTTCAGAAAGCCTGAGCAGGAAGCTGGCATGGTGGCAGGAATGTTTTAGTTAGATTCAGGAAGTCAGGGTACAAATATTGGAGTAATTGAGATTGACAGAGTAACTAGACTGTTTGCTTTTTCATTTATACCCAAGTTACGTTTAAATTATGATCTTTTATGAAACATTATTTAAATGTTTGCTCCTTAGATTCAGGAGACTTGTAGAAAATATTAAAGCCTCTATAAGTTACTTTTATTTTGTTTTGATTACTCCAGTGATTTTAATCCCCCAGTTTACAGTTTTCCGAAAGAAGAATTATATAGGACCATGTGGATTGCCTATAATAAGAAATAGGGTTTTGAGCTTTACCTTGGTTATTCTGTGGATTCCAGGTTTCCCCTCCCCTCCTGGAATCAGCATTTGACTAGAATGTTTTTATTTCCATTTGGAATGAAGTATTTCTCATTGAGAAAGGAAAGGATACAGTAAACCTAGAATAAGTTAATTTACATTTAAAAATTGTTTAATGCTAGCTGAAGTCTTCAGTTTTTGTAAGCATACTTTCGCTGTTTTCTAACTCAGTCTTGACATTGTAATGGATCTTGGCCAGTCTCCTCTTCTGAGAATGTCATGTTTAGAGGCACAGTGCGTAAGCCCCAGACCACTTCAGTATTGTGTAACTAGGAAACCTTGTTGGCTTTGTTGCCATTGCTCATGGATATGAAAGCAAACAGTCTTAACTTTGATTTTTATACTATATTTTATACCTACTAACCCTAGTTACTCTAGAAGTTTTAAATTTGAAGGTTTATTATGAATAATTTGTGGCTTTCAGAAAATAGAGTGCATAAAATACCTGGTGATACGAAGACATATTTCTTGAAGTGTTGAGTTCACATTGGTCTGACTGGAACAGGCAAGCAAGGGTTTTCAGTTATGAGAGCAGCACTTCACATAGCTTTTTTTTAGTTGTCTTTGCCAGCATACAGACCTCTCATTCTTTTCTTTTTTCTACTTTTGTGGGACTGGGGATTAAACTCAGGACCTTGCACTTGCCAGTCAAGCACTTATTCTACTGAGCTATCTCTCCAGCCCCCAGACCTTGCATTCTTGTGGGGAGAAAATACTTGATTCCAGGATGACAGAAGTGATACAGGGAAGGTTCTTCATTTTAAATGAGAGAAGGCAAATTCTTTAACGTGACTTTGAACTTCATTAATTAAGCTTGCTTTAGTACTGTAGATTCTGAGTGGGTAGCCATATTTCTGCAATGTTTTGCAGGGGTGGCTATTTTCTAGATTAATGGAAGAAAGAGGAATTTAATCTTTAAATTATTGGAGATGAGTGCACATAATTCACATTTTCATGTGAATTATGTGGCAGGATATGCCGTGTTACTAAAAGGTTCACGTCTTCTCCTTTTAGTGATGTTAAACATACACAAATACTTAAAAGTATATACGTGAGTTACAGTGAAAACAATATAGGAAGCACCTGTGCACTCCTTAGTTACCTTATACCTTAAAAGTTACCAGCAACTTTGGAACTTCTTCATGACAGATGTCAACAGGACAAGAGCCACAGGCAGGAGCAAGCAGCCAGATGGGAAGATGGATTTGGGGTTGTGCTCACTTCTGGGCCCACAGAAGTCCTTCCAGAAGAGCAGCCTTCCCCTTGGTGAGCAGTGTCCTCAGTGACCCAAGAGGGGCCTTCTCGCCAGATCGTGCCTCAGACCTTTACCTCCCATGTGAGGATCAAGCTTCCGGACCATGAGCCTATGGTAGACAACTTCATCCAGGTCCCAACTTGGCTGTTTGCAGTCCATTCATACCCCAGGTGCACAGCATCCTACTGTGTGATTATGTTCTGTTTATTATGTTGCTGCTGGGTATTCCACAAGACAGCTGCTGGGAAAATTATTTTGTATGTGTCTTGAGCACACATCCATGTATTTCTTTAGAACTCTCCTACCTTTTCCTTTTCACATGAAAAATCCTCTTAAAGTTAAAATATTAAGAATTTAGTTTCAGTGGTACAAAGGATCTTTGTGGCTTAGATATTTGTGTTGCTACAACTAAGAAATTGTATTAAATGGTTTGATTTTTTTATTTTGTTTTGCTTTGTTTTGAGACAAAGTTTTAAGTGTGTACTGCAGGCTGATCCTCCTGCATCACTGCAGCAGCCTCCAGGGTTACAGGTGTGAGCCACCACAGGGGCAGGTTGTCCTTTTTTATAAAGCTTTATTTTGCAATTATTTCATATTTATAAAAAAAGTTCCTAAGTTAGCAGACCAAACTTCAGATTGTTGAGATTCTTCAGGGTTTCTTCTAGTGCATTTCTTCATCTGTTCTGAAGGTTTGATTCACTTAGTTGTCATGTTTCTTTATCTTTAGTCTCTTTCAATCTGTGACAGTTTATCAGCCGTCCCTTGTCTTTGATGATCTAGACACCTTTGAAGGGTATCGATCAGGTGTTTATGGAATGTGCCTCAATTTTAGTTCTGTAGTACTTCTCTGATGCTTCTATATAAAAATACCCCAGAGATGGTGTTTGTGTACTTCTCATTAGGAGGATAGCAATTGTTTTAGGGGCATGGGAGTACAATATGACTCCTTCATTATTATATATTAACCTTGGTCACTTGCTTCGTGTGCTATTTGCTAGGTTTCTCCAATTTAAGGTCTCTGCATTTTTTGTTGTTGCTTTGTTCTTTAAATTTTTACTGATAAAATTACACATTTGTCCTCTACAGCATGATGTTTTGAAGTGTATGTACAGTGTAGGTTGACTGAGTCTAGCTAACCCTCATGCCTTTTCTAGCATTGCTGCCATTTTTGTGGCGAGGACGCTACTACATATGAACCCTCAGCCTATTCAGGAATATCGGTGAGTTTTTCATTGGGACAGTCACTGAGGTCTTGTCTGCACTCAGGGGAAAGAAAATTAAACTACATGTAAAGCAAAGGAGTATTTGTGGATGTCTGCTGAAATCACTCTAGTTATTAATAAGTATTTGTGGAGGAGCTACTTGGAGGCTATGCAGGTATTTCATTTCTCTTTAAAATTTTACCTTCTGATTTTATTATCAGTGATTTTGTCTGGAGTAGTTGTTATTACAATGTTCTGGTAATTTTTTTCTCTTTTCTTTTAAATTTATCAATCGCAGTTCTTTGGTAAGAAAGCTCTGTTCCTTCTCCACTTATTTATGCAGTCAATAATTTATTTAGATTAGTGTGGATCTACAGCTATCTAATTTTATTGTTTGCAGTTGTACTTCAGTACTATCTGTATTTATTTAGCAGTTCAAGCAGTTGTAATTTGGCCACTGGGGACTTTAAAAAAAAAAAATGGGAATGGGGATTGAACTCAAGGCCTTTGTTTTCACTTAGCTGTATCCTAGCCCATTTTTATTTTTTATTTTGAGACGAAGTTTTGCTAAGTTGCCCCGTCTGGGCTCAAAGTTGTGATCCTCTTGCCTCACCTTCTAAGATTATTGAGATTTATAGCTATGTACCACTGTGCCCTGCTCACCGAGGCCTTTTGAGGTTAGAATAGTTCCCTAAAGCATTGAAAAGTGCTTGCTCACAACACAGTGCTTTCAGACTCCCAGGCCTTATGTTGAGTTTTGTTTGCCTCACTTTCGCAAGGAGCAGTGGTTTCTTTTACTGAAGAATAGTACTTCAAAACCCTTCAGAACAGTGGTATTTAGGAAGATTTGATTGTTGTTGCATTTTTTCGAATTTTTTTAAAATAGCTTTTATCATGAGGAAAATAAATCTACCCTTACTATATTTATTTTCAAAGTCATCTTTTTTTTTTTTTTTTCTGAGAGAAAAGTGATATTCATATGAGGACAGGTGAAGGAATATTTTGTTTGGATAATAAAGGCAATAGCAGTGAAAACAATCAGACACCTTACCACAGCATCACTTATTTAAAAGTTTATTTTCTTCCCTTTTTTATGTGGGTTACAGTTAATACCACAGAGATAAGGACAAAGGAGAAAGGCTATTGAAATTGCTCACCTGGCTTCACCAATCCCCCACTGAAGCTTAAACCTCAAGTCATAGGGGAAAACTTTGGACCTGGACTCAGACTACATTGGGTCGTTATTTACACAGATCGATCCTAAAAATTACAAGGTTCCAGACTCTGAGAAAACTTAAATAAGCACGGTAGAAGATCCAGAAGGGCTGCAGCTGTGAAGCAAGATCGCAGTGAATGGGAAGGAAAGGAAAAGGCAGAGCCAGCCTTGGCCTGCAGGGTCACACAGAGCTCTGCAAAGTCCCATGGCCTCGCTGAAGTGGGCTCTGTGGGCCTCCCTGAGGGGACACAGGTCTGACACATTTTTGTAGTGTACCTGAGTCATTGAGCAAGTGTTCAGTTAGACTTTCTAAAATATTGTTTAGAAAGTTAGTGAACTGTTGATATATTTTCAAAAGACTGTTCAGTGTGGACAAATGAAAATATCAGTTTCAAAGATAATCTTTTCCTCAGTTATTTAGGCTGAAGCTTGGCTTCTTCAGGATTATTGAGAGCCAGAATTTCTGAGGTTAGCCTTGTATAGTTTAGTAAGGTTATGATAGTGGCAATCAAATCCTTAATTTAGTCCGATTGTGCTACTTTAGTTTTCCCTTAAGACACCAACTTTTATTTCTAATTTTCTTCCCTAAAAATTAGATGATTATTATGGCGGCTGCTATTACACCAGGAGAATTCAGTTTTGCAGAAAGATGTGAGGCCTTATGAAAAGAACGTGAATATAGTTTTCATATATTAGAAAAAAACAGTTTTAGGCAAATCATTCTAGAGAATGAAATAAGACTGCTTAGTTCGGTCAAAATTGTTTTAAGATTAATATTTCTCTATGTTGGGTAGATTTTTAGTTTCTTTTTAAAAATAAAATGCTGACTTTTGAAATACAAAAAAGTTTTGTAAACTTGTCCTCCTAGTGTGTTTGCAGATTGCCTGAAGAAACTCTATCATTGGAGTAACTGCAGATACCCATAGCTAACTATGAAAAGTTTAGTTTGGGTTTGGGTTGCTTTGGAATATTACTACAACAAGAAAAGGTTCTGTTTTTCTTAATCAGTTTATGTATTTGGTACAGGGTCTCATGACGCAGCTCAGACTGACAGTGATACTCCTGTTTCAGGCTCCCCAGTGCTGGGATTACAGGGGTGCACCACCACACCCAGACTCAGTCAAAGGCTCAGCATGCCCTAGGAACGGGCTTGGCAGGGCATGTGGGACTGGGGATCAAACCCTGGTCCCTGAGCTTGCCAAAGCAGGTGCTTAGTCCACTGAGCTATGTTGCCAACCCCAAGAAAAGATTCTTTTAGCTTTTTCCGATACAATTCCTCTTATGTGCATAGAGATGTCTCTGATAGTGGAGTGAAAGGTAAGATGAAGACTCAAGGTACAAAGATATTTAGTAGAGATTAAACTTATGGTAAGAATTTGAAAGAATGAATGTTAGAAGAGGGAAAGAAAATGAAAGAGAAGAACCAGTTAAAAAGATGCCACAATAATAAAAAGAAAAAAAAAACAAAACAAATAAAAAGTAAAAAAATAAGATTAAGAAAGAAAGAAAGAAAAAAAAAGGATACCATAACAGCTCTTACTGATCTTGCCTTTACTCTTAACATATTTCACAGTCCTGATATTTACGGGTTTCTCAAGTAGGGAATTAGATTTCTGTTAGAGATTAGACCTATTTCCAATTTAGGACTACCTTTCGATCTTTCAACTGGCAGAGTTCACATTTTGCCAAAGAAATTATTTAAACTATGTACCATGAAACATTCGTTGAACTAGTGTATTAGATTTATAAATATATAGCCATGTTAGCATTTTCCTGAAAATTCCAGAACCTGAAAAATTGGCCATATAGTTCAGGTCTCAGGTTTTTATCTTGTTTTTGCTTTTAACTCTAATTTTCCTTGACTGTATATTCATTGTATCTGAGTTTTAGACAATTTAACTTCTTTTATAAACAAATCAATTTTAATTGGTTGAAAAGATGCCGTACATATTCTATGGCGTACATATTAATGCCGTACATATTCTATGCTGTACATATTAATGTACCATATCTTGTTGGCATTTAATATGTATGCTATCATAGTTTTAAGATGAAATGGGGTAGTAATCAGTTACTCTCGTGTATTTTCTCTGCTTTAATTTCCATTAAAAGCCATTCTAGAATTATCTTCATTTCAGCATTTGGATGTGCTAATTAAATGGGACTATTGTTAAGTTCCCTATTGTCAGGAATGGATATGTTTTCTTTGAGCTGGTATAAATATGCTTTCCTGCAGGTATGAGGGTTTATGGATATTATACAATTTGCCTCTAAATGACATGGAAATACATATTTTTAAATACAGTGAAATTTATTTTAGGCGAAAGTCTTTTTAAGTTTTCATATGTGACGAATATTTGTATACATATTTTGATTGCTTTTTTAGAATCTAAAAAGTTTAGCATTTGCAGGTCTGCAGAAGTGACAAGGAAATACGTGAATACTTTTTTACATTTTTGGGGGCAACATATATTTCCTCAGATGCTCCATGGAAAGTCTACCCCCTACTCCTCAGTCAACTCCACTCCAGTGAGGTCCTTTAAGCTGTCTCTTGACAGTCTGAAAATAAAGCCAAAGACTTGAGATTAAATAGCTAATTAGTGAGGAGTGGGGAGAAAAATTCTGGGCTCATTCCCAGGTAAGTTCCTGTCCATTATACTGCTGCTCCTCAGATACAGACTGAGTCTAAAACCTACAGCTGTGTACACTACTACTGCTGAATTAGCACTCTTTCACATTTGAGGCCGTTCGAGTTGATACTTCTTTTTGAATAAATAGATACTAGATTTTCTGTTACCTGTTGTAATTTTTTAAATCCTGAAGTTTAGTAACACAGGATCCTCATTATTCACAAAGTTTATTTAATATTTAGTAGTAAAAGAAAAATTGTGGGTAGATCCTTGGGCCAACAGCTGTATTTTTCTGATATTATTTTTGTAACACATTCTCCAAGGTTAAAGTAGAATGCTTGTTCATTTTACATTATAAATACTTTGCTTTCATGAGAAAGAATAAAAGTATTGTTACAGTAGCATGTAGCATTACTGCCATTTGTAAGATTATACAAATATCACATGTTCAGTGTGGGATATTTTCTGCAGTAAGAGTATGAATCTCAGCCGGGCGTGGTGGCTCACACCTGTAATCCCAGCACTTGGGAGGCTGAGGCAGGAGGATTGGTGCGAGTTCGAGACCAGCCTGGGCTACAAAAGTGAGTGCAGGACCAGCCTTGTGCAGGACCAGCCTCAACTGCATAGCAAGACCCTGTCTCAAAAAGACAAAAAAAAAAAAAAAAAAAAAAAAAAAAAAAAAAAGAGTATGAATCTCAATGACTGCTCTTCATATAATGTTACTGGGTAGGGTGTGTAGATCATTTGTTTTCCAGATTTTGCTATCTTGTACCTTCCTACAATAGAATAATTTGGTGTAGTTTGGTGCTGTATCAGTTTTATTTAACCTCTTATATTGAGGTTACTTTTATCCCTTCATTTATTTGCACAGAGTACAAGTTAAGATATAGGGCGGGTGAGATAGTCTGTTTAGGCAAGTGCAGGAACCGACATTTGATCTCCAGCACCACATGCTGTGTTGGCCCTGCCCCTGGACTAACCGAGCAGGCCACAGGCCACCAGGACGTTTGTAATCCCAGCAGTGGGAGGCTGAAAAAATGTCACACTTGCCTTGACCTAGGTACTGCTGATTGCTACCACGGCCTTAGAATTAGCAGAGCATCTTCCATAGGACTGTAGGCATTTTTAGCATATTATAGAATAAATTCTAATGCTGCTTTTGAACCATACACTTTTTCGGGTCTTCTTACAAAGACATATTTGTGACAAAGAAAGATACATGAGATTCACTACTTAGGTTTTGAGCATTTGCATGTAAAAATCTGCTCACATTCTTTTTTTTTGGTATCATGGCTGGCTCAGCCTGCCCTGGGCATGGGACTGATGTAGCATGTGGTACCGGGGATCAACCCACAGTCCATGTGGTTGCCTAACCAGGCACTTTAGACCGCTGAACCATCTTGCCAGCCCCTCTTTTTTTTATGTATGTATTTATTTGGTTATTTATTTATTTGTTTGGTACAAGATCTTGCTAAGAAGCTTGGACTTACAGTGATCCTCTTGTCTCAGCCTCCCTAGCACTGGAATTACAGTTGTGCACCACCACGCCTGATTTCAGTGGCCAGCATGGCACACCTGGGGTTCCAGAGCTAGTGTGGCATGTGCTACCAGGAATCAAACTTGGTCCTTGCACTTGCCAGGCAGGTGCTTAGACTCGTGAACTGTTTCCCTGCCAGTAACCACATTATTGACCATTGTGGATATAAAGATTGTAGGGTAAAATGCAATCCTGGTACTCCGGTCAGTCCGGGCAACATAGCAAGTTCAAGGCTGACCTGAAGCACATGCAACACCTGAAAACAAAGCTTAAAGTACTCTGGTTGATCCAACATTAGTAGGTATTCCTAGATGAGAGTATGCTAGATGGACCTTGAAGTGTAACTGTGGTACAGATTGGTGTATTTGGTGGTGACTTTCAAGCAGACTTACCTTCCTTTAAATAATTGGCTCTTCCATCATGGATGAGGAATACTGATGAGGTGCAAGTGTCATGCGGGCTCTGGCATCGGGGTGTGAGGTGTCAGTTGGCTTGTGCAGGATTACAACTTCTGCATTGGGGTGAGGGGTGTCAGTTGGCTTGTGCAGGGTTACAACTTCTAAACTCACCTGAACTTGTTACTTGGTTTAGTAGCCTTGCTGAACTGCTTTCACTTCTTACAGCTGCTGTTCTAGACCTTGTACCACCATTCTTCTTTAATGGTCTAGTAAGTAGAGTTCAATCCACTAACTTGCCAGAACTAGGAATCTTCCCCTGGAACCTGAACATTTCCTGTTTCCAAGTAGGAGATTGGGAAAGGGGCTGTTGTGGTATGACCACGCGTGTTTATAGGATGGGGAAAGTAAGGGAGAAAATGCTCAGTCCTCTTAGTGCAGGTAGACAGGACAATCCATTGGTTTCACTCCATTTTTAGTGGACTTTAAAAATCATTTTATGTATTTTATATTATTGTCATTTATATTTTATGTATTTTGCATAGATTAGCCTTGCCTGTATTCATATAACCTAAGAGATTTTTGCTTGCACAGGTAGAAATTTTACCTGTAGAAGATGCAGCATGCCTTAAGAATCTCATTTAAAGGGAGATAGATAAGTTACTTTAGTTAAATATACTTGTTTTCATATTGAATTTGGTACTTTAAGAAGTAACAGTGGCATATATATGGTTGTACCCTATTGCAGCATGTACCCTTTCTTTGCCTTCTTCTCAGAGGCAAACTTGTCATTTGAGATGACCATGAATAGTTCGGGCAAGTCAAAGGTCTAGTGCTGTGTGTGTGTGTGTGTGTGTGTGTCTTGTCATTGATGGAGGCTATTTCTGTGTCCTGTTTCTGTAATTTTAAAGAGATCATTTAATATTTGTTTCCTTTATTTCATAAATAAGAAAAGAGAACAAGAAATAGTAACTTGTCTGTGGGGTTAAAATAAGATAGTGAGTGAAATTCAAATCGAGAGCTCAGTGTCTGTCCAGTGTGTTGTTCTGAGTCGGGTAGCCCATTCCTTCTCTGGACTGCGGCCAAGCTGTAACGTGGGGGCTGTGGAGAGCCTGGAGAGTCCTTTGCCAGAGCAGGCAGGGGTGGGGTGGGAGCGGGGACAGTATGTCAAAGCTGCACAAAGGCCCAGCATGAGGCTCCCGGTACTGGAACGTGCGCCAGAAGTGATTTGTATGTTACAGTCTTCACCCAGGAGCACTTTGAGGAAGCATCTTTTTACTTCTAGCAAAAACACATTTACTCCTTCTAAGTAATATGTGCTCATTGTGGAACTTTCAGAAAAGAGACACCTTGCCATAACCAACTAAAATAGGGCAAATTGAAAAAATCACCTGTAATTATACTGCTTCAAGATAAAAATGTAAATGTCAGTAAGCTTATCTGCACTGTCAACAGGCGACCTGTCTGTCAGCTTTTCTTTTACTGGTTAATTATTTAAGATAAAAGTACGCTGTGGAATCAAGTCAAAACACATGTCCCCCTCATTGTTTGTAAAGACATTCAGAGCAGAGAGGATATCTTCTCAGCCAGGTCTCCAGAATCAGAGGAAATAACCACAACTTGTGGCCCTGGCAGGAGGTAGTATCCCTTGAATTACTTTGGGAGAGCAAGGCCTATGACGCTATACTGCTTGTCAGGCCACAAGTTACCAAACTCGAAAGGTATGGGCCCTTCTTCTTCACATAAAGCAAGTCTTGCTGTAGCATCCAACTTTGAATTAATTTTCCAGTAAAAACAGACCTGGGCTATAAAATTACTTCTACCCATCTCACTTTGTGGCTATCCCACAGGGAAGACAAAATTTAGGGATGAAGGGGATGTTTTAGATTTTAATAGAGAGATCTTCAAAGGAAAGGGTTAAGCATCTACTTACTGAAACTCAAAGTTAGTTTGAAGAAAAGCTGTCTTCTAAGTGACTTTTGTTCTTCTGGTTGGAATCAGATCTCATGCTAAGAATGTGCTATGCAGACTGAGAAAATAAATAAGAATAGTTCTGTTAATTGAAGTATGAGAATAGTAGGATGTGAATTACTCCAACAGCAAGCAAGCCTTTGCCTGCTGTCCTAGCAGAATACCAGCACACTCTGGGGCACCAGGCCTGTCCCCACCCTGTGCATTCACTCGACAGGCAAGTTGGAGTAGGCGGGTTGGAGTGCATGTGTTGAAAATGCCACGCTTCCCAAAGCATGCTGCATTTGTAGTACAGTGCTAACGGTTGCGGACGTTTGGTGAAAGGCTTGCAGCGGTGGTTTATGTGCGTTGTTAGCTCTCATCTTATCCTCAGCAGCAGCCATGCAAGATAGCTCTTATCACCATGCTGCTTCGGTAAGGGAAAAAGTCCAGGCTAAGTTTCTTGCCTAAGGTTGTTTAATTTAGCAGGTGTGACAGAGCTGGGAGGAAGGCTTCAGAAAGTTCTAATGGCCTCAAAAATGCTAACATTTCCTTGCTGTCCAGGATTCTGTTGCCTTTCTCGTATTGGGTAGACTTTGCCTTTGGCAAAAAATATGTTCCGAGAATAGTTACCAGTGAGCTCCTATGTGATGGTTTAAAACAGTCTCTGTAAAATAAACACTCCAATAATTTTAAAAGCTTAATGTTTTGTTTAGATTTTTTAAAAACTTAGGTTTTTATATAAAAAGGATGATATAGCTATAATATTAACAATGATGATAATACTCTTTTGTTACTATATTCTTTTGGTGGGGGATTCAGACCAGTTTGCTATCCATCGACCTGATCTCTTAAGAGTAGGAACATGTAGTTGCTGTAATAAAGTAGAAGTTGTATGCTTTTAAAAGTTCATTTCTTGTGGTGTTTGAGATTGAACTCTGGGTTTTAAAAGAA
Organism: Myocastor coypus; assembly: GCA_004027025.1. Taxonomy (NCBI): domain Eukaryota; kingdom Metazoa; phylum Chordata; class Mammalia; order Rodentia; family Myocastoridae; genus Myocastor; species Myocastor coypus. Next base: position 15,302 of record PVJA010004719.1, on the reverse strand, counting down.
TGCACTGTACCACCAAGCTACACCTCCAGTTTATATTCACTTTATATCCAAAATTACATACTGTTTCACCATTCCATTTACTGTGCACTCAACTCTGTTTTGACCACGAAAGCTTTGTTTAGCCTGTAGTTACAATCACCAAGATGAGCAGGTCTCAGACCTGTGTTCTACAGTCAGCCAGTCACCATCCCCAGGATGTCAGAGTCTCTCCAAGGGAGATGAAGATGCCAGCACTTTGAAAGGATGAGGAAGATTACAAGTTATGGTGTAACCTGGGCAGCATAGTGACTTAGTAAGACCCTGTCCCAAAGTAAAAAGAATGAAAACGGGTTGTGGATGTAGCCCAGTGGGAAAACTCTGGGTTCAGTTTCGTGCGTGCGTGTGTGCGTGCGTGCGTGTGTGTGTGTGTGTGTGTGTAGGGGGTAAACACTGTGGATCATTCTGACCACCACATGCCAAGACTGTTTCTGTGTTCTTTCATTTAATGGATTCTTCTTTTGCACCTTCTGCAGAACAGTCCCTGGGCAGGTACGCCATAGGTCTCTGCAGTGTCAGCTTCTGGCTTACCTGAGAATGCAGAAGAGTGGACTCTTGGAAGTAGTCTTAAGGTATCCTGCATTGCAGGCTAATGATTTTCATCTTTTGCAATTCTGCAATGCAGGGCAACTAGACGTTGCTTATAAAAGCTCTGTGTTATGGTTTGAGAGAGTTTTAAGGGCCTTACCTAATCTAAGAGCTGTACTATTTCCTGGGGCTACAGAGATGAAAGACAATACCCCACTTTCAAGCATCCCAAATCTGAGCACTATTTACTCATTAAGTGTCTAGGTCTGTTAATTTGCCTCCTGTCTTTTTTGATCTTTGGGGTGTTGATGTGGAAAATTTTATGGGAGTAGCTTTATCCTGTGAATTGTGTTAGCCTGGTGTTCCTTCTGGTTCTCAAAAGGGCCAGCTAATCCTTGGCGTTTCATCACTGCTTCTCTTTGAGGACTCCAGTTCTTCTCCTCCTGAAAAGGGGAATATTGTGTCTGTTTTTAATATTGGTTTTGATAGTGAATTGTGTCACAGCCTGGGTATGGGGCCAACGCATTCCCAGTAGCAGTAGCTTAGGGCCAATGGGTGGGGTGGTGCTGAGACTAAAGAGGCAGCCTAGAGCTCCCAAGTGTGGATAGAAGAATTTGACTACAGCGATGGCATTCTCCCCTCCCAAGTCTGGGCACACTTTTTTCCTTACTTTCCGGCCCTTGGAAACAGAATTAGTCTTCCTAGTTTCCCCTCTGCCACCTCCCCTGAGGTAAGTAGTCAAATATTTCTGAAGAAGGTTGTGACCTACAGCAGGGGAAAAAAACACTGGTGAAAGGGATCTTCTGCCTCCTCCCTTTCAGACTCTGGATGCTGGGAGCTAAGATAAGGTTTGCAGAGGTGTAAGACATTGTGTTTGGGGAACAGAGAGTTCTGATGTGCTTCGTCCACACTTCAGAAGTTTGATGCCCAGGCAGGAGACCAGAGTGAGGGGGAAAGGAAGCAGCACAGGGTGGGCCCTGCAGGTTTGACAAGGCTGCCTGGCTTTCCCCACTTTTCAGAAGGCCGACTGGCCATTGGCTTGCATCAGGAAAAGTGTGCTACACAAAGAAAGCAACTTAAATTTAAATGTTTGGAGCTTTACATTCCCAAGCACTTTACAGAATTAGAGTTTTGGAAACGCATAGCAGACTCTACCAGATTTATCCGAACTCTCCTGCTGCCCACGAGCCTTTGGCAAGGCAGTGGTGATGGTGATGGAGGGCGGGGACACTTAGGATAATCCTGAATCCTGTGTCCTTTTTTGTTTAAATCCACCATTTTCCACTTAAACCAGTGCTATTTCTAGGTGCCCTTTGCAGATAGCCAAGTCAGCCACTCATACCTAACATCACTGTTCTCATTGATCCACTCTGTGTATGGAATGGTGTAAGAGTCTATATCAGCTGGAATGCCGGGCCAGTAATGGGCAGAATGCTGCTGGGACCTCCTGGTTGGGCTCATCCAGTACATACTCCATAAATTTTATGTTGTTTATATGGTGTGCTGTGGTTTACAGTCTGGCTTTTGCATTAATTTACCATTGTGGTTTTCAAATATTAATGAAGTCTAGGACTAGTTCTATTCCAAGTATACATTTTAAAATTGGATTTAAAACAAAGCTTTTCTGTTAAAAAATAATCTTTTGGTAAGAGGAAAACTGATTCATTAGCGATTGCTAGCAGAAGCTCCTAATGCCTTTCTATAGGCTATTTAAGCTCAGTATTAGAAATTAGGACTAGAGAATTTAATTAGCCAGCTCACAGGATGCAGACTCTTTAATTTAGGATTTCCCTTTGAGAAAATTATGTGGCTGAAGAGGGAATATGATATTTTAGATAAGTTGGTTTTGGAATTGAAGTTCATTGTATCCATCTTGGGCCCAATAGTGCTGATCTGGAAATTGCACATGATTGGAATTAAAATCTTTTTGATTATTGCAATGTGGGATACTGCATTGTGTATAGTATTGAGTATGAAGAGGTATGTACTATTAGGTTTTGGGAGGGAGAACAATTAAATAACCTATTTTGGCAGGGACATGTAAATAAATACTAGTTGCTATATAATTAGCTAGCTTAGTGTAAGTTAACCAGTGAATACATTGTTATGATAATGTTAAATGTTAACACTTATATTTTTACATTTAACTATAAGAAAATAAAAAAGAAATCCTCTTAGAACCTTGCCACCCTTTCAGCCATAACATTACATTGAGTTGCTTTCTGCCTTTAATTTCCCTGGGGGTTCTTTTTATTTAGGAAAAGGGTGCGAGATGTATTTGTGTAAGTACTACACCAGTGCTTCAGTTAAATTCCTCAACAAAGAATATGCTACTTGAGTACCTCATGCACAGAGCACATATTTTTCTGAAAGGTAGTCTTTAGTATGCTTATTTCATATCTGCCAGTTTATTTTAGCTTGAAATTTTCTAATGGTTTGAGTTTATCACGATGTTATAGCCCAACACATAGACGTGTGCCTAAAATGGCCAACCTTGAGAAACTCTGTGTTCTTAAAAAGTTGCCTTTCCAGTCAGACACGGGGGATCTCATTTTCCTCTTTAACATGCAGCTAAAATTTAGCTGTAGATATAAAAAAAAAAATCCATCTTCCAGAAGAGCTAAGGATTAAATATTTACTTCCATGAAAGCTTAATTTTTGTTCATGTAAAATTAATGTAGATGATTGGGTGTTCATGTGTTAGAAATTTGCCCCCTTTGGTGTTGCCTGTGTAATTGCTTACACCTACTATACAATCTAAGCACAAATAACCCTCATCAAGGACAGTTTGGAAAGGGCTTATTACTTCTTCCATGTCCTAGCAATGCATAGTGATAGTGGTTCTTCAGCTTCAGGTCTCTTATGGAGGACTCTTTGATACTTTGCCACAATGTCAGTGCGCATGCAGGGTTGCAGGGTTGTTTTCTTTTTTTTTTTGTACTGGAGAACTAAACTCAGCCCCTTGTGCTTCCCAGAAAGACCCTTATGCCTCTGAGCTATCTCCTTGGCCCCTCTTTCATGCTTCTGGTCATGTGGTTTATACCTTTTGGTATTTAACTGTGTTTGAAACTGAGAAAATGTCACAATATATAATAAATACTAGTAATAAACACATGTTAACAAACATACTTTTATGAAAAAAAATAGCTGTGGTCCCCCAAACAAAAATATTTTAGTGAAAAGTGGCATTATTTTGCATCTGGGCAAACCTAATGTTTACCTTATGTAGAAGGGAGCTGGGCTTTTCCTCGCTCTGTGTTCAGTCTGTTGCAGTGTCATGTAGCCTCCGAAAAACTAAATATAAACACACGAGAGATGACTTAAGAGGTCAGTAATGTCTAAGTATAATTATGAGAAATTTCAGTATCATCAGCCCCATGAGATTTGGGAGGCTGGGGTTGTAGCTCAGTGGCACAGCACTGTAAGTGTGAGGTCATGAGTTCAAGTCCCAGTACCACTCCCACACCCCCAAAAAAATGATTTGGGGATTTGTGGGATGCTAGTCCCATATTTTTAACGAGTCATTGCATTGTGTTATTTTAGAAGTATTTATGGTTACTAAAACTTTTAAAAGAGTTCTATCCCATTGTATGTTTTTATGTGTATGCAGTTAACACTTAAAAAGGAACTGAGGAGAGGGGAAAGAGCTGGGTTGGGCAGAGGTATAAATGTCTTTTGGAAGTGTTTTAGTTCTGCTGTCAAATTAGTTTTCTAGTGTTTCCTCACCCACTGGCCACAGGCTTGCTCCACGACCCCTCCTTTTTCCAAGCCGCTGCCTGAATGATGCATCCTCCCACAAGATTCCAGTAGCTTAGAAAAAGAGTTATGGATGAGAGGAATGTGTCCACACCTCTCTTCTGTTTCTCTAGCTGGGAAGGGAAGAAAGGAGGAGTAAAATTTAATGAGCACTTTTACTGCCTGCCAGCTGCTTTACATATGTTACTTCATTTTAATCGCCAGCAGCCCTGCAGTGTATTTTATAGCCACCTTCTTGCTCACATGAAGCTCAGAAAGGCTACTGTGTCTAGAGCGCACAGCATTGAATGCTAGAGTCTGACCCAAACCAGACTCTGTTCCCAGGGACCAGCCAGTGCTGGGCTCCTGGCTTGTTGAAGCCATGGATGTGGGCCTTTTTTGGGGCTCTGTGTGACTTCGTGGTAAAACAACAATTTCACTGCCCTGTAAGCTTTGTTCTTGAAGGACTGTTCTTCAGAAGTTATATTTTATAAAGTCACATAAACATTTTTAAGACAAGATTTATAATAATTTCATCAGTCCTAGTTCTTTAAAACAAAGTAAGATAAAGATGTGCTATGAGTATATGTTAGTGTCCATGAATATATTATATATTGCATACATACAGTAATAAAAATATCAAAGTTAAGCTTCCATGTCTTACCAGAGTAGAGGATTGCACTTAAATGTTATCATAAAATACTTGGTCCTTATAGTTTGTCAGAACTCTAGAAAGACAAGGTCTACCCTCAGGAACATTGTTGTTTCAGGTACCGCAGACCTGAAAGAGAAACCGGGCCTATGAGTGGGAGGGTGGGAGGTTGTCTTCGAGCCCTTTATGTATTGTGGGGGAGTAATATTCTTGCTTCTCCTGTATGTGCTCCAGTATGATTTAGGACCCATGCACAATATTAACAGAATTTCTTAGGTTTTCCAAGTTGGAGAAGCCACAATGCTCTGTTACACAGTACTGAATTAAGGTCTGGTAGGATTCCGGGCTCAACACTATATGGTCTTAAAAACTAATGCATACTGTTGTGTGTTATCTTGTTTCTGTTTTTGTTTCTGATTTTTGTTCTTGCTTTTGTTTTTACTCTACAAAATAAAATTAAAAAAAAAAAAAAAAAAAAAAACAGCTGCCCTTTATGTATAGTTTGTAAGTGGAACCTCCCCAAACCCAACAGGCCTGAGTATTAACTAACTGCTCCCTAAGTGATCAGAGTAGAGATGTAGCTGTCCTGAGAGCAAAGGGTTCTTTGTTTGTTTGTTTGTTTTGTTTTTTAAATACTGGAAGTACAGGAGAGGGGTCATCATAAGAAGATAAATGGAGAAAAATAACGAAAAGAATCTTCTTGGATTCTGCTGCCAACAGTAGTTGTTTACTTTGAATATAGGGCAGGGCTACAGGGTCTCATTACATAGATTGGACTCCTAGCAATCCTCTTGTTTTCAGCCTCCCAAGCGCTGGGATCACAGGTGTGCACCACCAGGGCAGGGCCAACGCAGCATGCAGGGGATCAAACCCAGAGCCGCTGTGCTCTGCTTTTAAGCAGGCACTTTCATCTACTGAGCTATCTGGCTGGACCTTGGAGTTGTTTATTACAGGGAGTGCTTCCCACTCACCAGGTCGGTAGTACCAGAAATTGTCAGCAGATTAGGATGAATGGGACCTCTCAATATTTAGAAATATTTCTCCAAAAATAGTTGAGATTTTAAAGGAGCTTGAGTATAGTACTTGAAAGGTGATCCTAGAATTACTTTAAAAAAATAAACATTCATGAACAACCTTCATCTTCGATGATATCACACTAAGGAAGTGTTGCTTTATTATAAAAGATGTATATATGTAACAGTATTTTAGTTTTTTAAATGTTTAATGTAATAAAAATGTTCAGTGGGTAATATGTAGTTTCCCCCCAACATAATTGTATAATGTCATGATTTGATGACGTCCTTTTTTCTGACTTGTACTTACTGTAGAATTCATTCACTTGTACTGTGAATAAAAGAGGTCATTTCTACAAAAAGTATTTTGAGGACTTCATCAGCTTTCCAAAGAAATTCTTCTTTTGTAATATAAATCAGTCTCTTAAAAGATGTATTTGACTGTCTTCTTGGAGACTTTTTTTTTAATAAAAATGTTTACTTTTGGATGACCATGGAGATGGACCCCAGGATCTCTTACACGCCATGTTGGATTCTGTCCCTGAGCTACACCTCAGTGACCCTTGTAGACTCCTCACTGGCTAGGTGCATTCTTTTTTGGCTTTCCTTGTCTTGGTTTGCCTGTGATTACAAAATATCTCTAATCATCCTATGGGGACACAAAGACTTGGACTTAACAGGGTAGAGATATAATAGCATAAAGTGGGGAACAGTTGGTTTTATAAATCATCAGTCAATGGCTATTCTTGAATTACAATACCTGCAAGCATGTTTGTGACAGGTAGAAAGTTTCCCCTGAACTGAAAGCATAGAGTATGCTTGGAAACTTTCTGGAAACTCTCCTGTAGTCTACTGATATATTTTGTTTCAAGCTTTGCTTGTTGGATGGGTTTTCTTTTTCTTTTTAATGGATTTGGTACAGGGTTTCACTATGTAGACTGGACTCAGAGTGATTCTCCTATTTTCAGACTCCCAGGTGCTGGGATTACAGGCATGCGCCAACACACCCAGTCTCAATCGCTGTCTCAGGGAGCCCCGGGGGTGAGACCAGCCAGTGAAACCCCCCACCACTGTTTAATTATTTTTTTAATCACTGTAGGTTTATGTTATTTCTGGCATATATGGATTAAAGCAAGATTACTCCTACTTTTCCATCATCTTTAAGATTTTTCTCAGTTTATTCTTTCATGTAACATTTTCTTCATGGGAAAATGGACATTAAATTTTTAAATACTATGTTTTCTATGCATCTTTTAATTGTGATTTTTCAGGAAAAGTTCTTGATCAGAAGAGATAAATGAGGCTAGACTATCTGAGACAGGGATAATGTTTGTGGAAGAAAATACATGGTTGTCCTGTGATAGCTCTCATATTTTTTTCTTTACTGTGAAGCAATAACAGTAATGTTTTTATGAATGTTCTTTTTAGAATGGATCATTCATAAAAACATGATACTATCGTCCATTAAGTATTGCTGAATATAAATTATCACCATGAAGTTACATTACTCATAAAGATTTCATACATTGTGTTCCATCTGAGTCTGGCTTGGGTAACCTCTCAGAGGAGGCAAGTTGGATACAACTTTCCCATGTAGGAATTCTTGGTGTTGTCTGACTGTCACTTGAACCATGTCTCTCAACCTTCGTCTGTACCAGTTCCCTCAGATTCCCTCCCATGGTAAAGCTTTTTCTTTTTGTGAATGAAGAGGAACAGTGGCCAGCCAGTTCCATAAATTTTACTAAAACAACATCAGTAGCAGAAGTTTGACAGAGAGCCAAAAGCTTTGTTGGGTAGCATTCAGGTTTCTTTCTGTCAGACAGGATGTTCTGAGGTAAATCTGAGTCTGAGGAGCCAAAGCACTCCCCTCCCCTGCTCATTGCCTCCATGTTTGACCATTGCTGCTGAATATGGGTTTCACAGTGTGCAAATGGTCATCAGTCGTGGATCTTGTAGAGGATTCTTGGAGACCATACGCATAAGGGAAATAAATTAGACACTGATGTGTAAATGTTGCATTGTCCCCCTAGTGTAAAAACCTGAAAGAGTAAATAAAATCCAGAAGGTACAGTGTATACTCTGAAAGGGAACTGTATGAAAGGAAAAACTGGGATGAGGGAAAAAAGAAAGAAGGAGGGGAAGAAGACAGTACATATGTGTATACACAGGATAGCTTGGATAATTGTATTACTGATTTCTGCTGTTCTATTAAAAGGAGCAGTTAATGCTTAATTTTTCTCCTTTTTGATTTTTTATACTAATTTTCTATGCTAATATCTGATAATCTGAATAACTAATTCGAAGACAACAATATGCAATATAACAGCCACTTTGAATTTCTATCATTTTCTTGAGTGAAATTCTGTATCGTTTTTAATGTGTATGTGTTTTTCCCCCACTGTTTTTGTGTTCTTTTAAAAAAATATATGAGGCTTCTAAGACTCTCCCTTTTCACTGATTTTGTAGTGTGTATGCATGGGGGGGGGGCATATGTCTGTACCAGCTTTCCGATATGAAAAAAAATGGATCACTATGAGTTACTTAGACTGGTGGTGTGCATGAGATTTGGTGAATGTTGTAGTAGTTGCTGCTTATAAATATTCTATATCAGGATATATGTTATGCAAAGGGCTATTAAATTTAAATTTTTATCTGGTTAAAGTTTATGAAAGAGCCCCTCTCAGAGTTGGAGTGTTGTTAGAGGCAGACCAGAGACTGCTGAAGTAAAGGCGGGGGAAGGGAGAGCTTTTGTGTTTGAGAGAAAGCTTACTAGGCTGATTGTGAAAGATAAGAAAAAGCAAGCAAGCAAGCCTTTGATCCCGCTAATATCCTGTATATTACAGATATGGAGTAATGGCAGCTTATTAGTGTGTTCTAACAACTTGCTAGAAGTATGATGGGGAGGTACTACAGGTAGTTTTTACATCTGGCTGGATAAAATACCTCAACATGTCTGTTGATGTTTATTTCTATCTTTAAGAGGGAATGGGTGGTGGTTGAAAGCTTAAAGGCTTTTAACTGAAAATAAAAGCTGCTGTATTTCTTGCTGCTGTCCAGTATCACACATTTGCAAGAGTTAAATTCCGTAATGTCTGGATGCAGATGCTAAACACTCCCTTTCTTTTACATAGGTTTCCACCTGAGCGGCACGGTGACAGAACCTGCAATACAATCGGAGCCAGAAGCTCTTTGCAACGTGGCCATCAGCTTTGATCGTTGCAAGATTACCTCAGTGACCTGCAGCTGTGGAAACAAGGACATATTTTACTGTGCTCATGTTGTGGCACTGTCTTTATACCGTATCCGCAAGCCTGATCAGGTCAAGCTTCATCTTCCCATTTCAGAGACTCTCTTTCAAATGAATAGAGACCAACTGCAAAAGTTTGTACAGTACTTGATCACCGTGCATCACACGGAGGTTTTGCCAACCGCTCAGAAATTAGCAGATGAAATTCTGTCCCAGAATTCAGAGATCAACCAAGTTCATGGTGAGTATAGACATTGACTCTAGCAATATCTCTAGATTCTGTTTCATGTATAAATTCAGTTTTGCATTAACTGAATTAATGTGAAGTAGGTCAACAGCATAGTTCTTTGATACTGGAGAGAGATTTTCAAATTTAATTTTGTATCCTAAAACATTTCTTCTTGAGGTATTTCATGTTAAGTGGCAGGGCTTTGGGGCCTAGAGAAATCTCATTTGTTAAAAGCATGATTCTTTATACTTACTCATGTTTACATTAGGTATTGGTTATGGAAAAATTCACTAAGTCATCCATTCACTATTTACTCATTGCAGTAAACTAACTTATACATGTTTAGAGTCTTTGCTTCTTCTTCTTTTTTTTTTCTTTTTCTTTTTGTAAAACTGATTTTCCAAGGCAGGAAAATTTAATTTTAGAAAAATGCTGCAGTATATTTAGAACGCTTAGGATGTAAGTAGTTGTTTTGTTTGAAGATTCCACAAGTTTCTTTTGTATCTTTATACATTAAACATGTTATTGATTTGTAAACACATTTATCAAGTGTTTATTTTGTGCATTGTAGATGCATTAAAAGAGTATGTCCAACTTTTCAGGAATCTATTCATCAGTATATTGATGGAGAAGTAATTTTGTCAAAATATAGTTGTACTTTAAGAAGATTTCGATGGGGAGGGTGGGACAAAAGGAATGACAGTAGGGGGTGGGGTGAAAACTATTGGAGTATCTTATGTGTGTGCACAGATCTGCTGATGCAAAGCCCATAAATCTTTACAGCCTGGAAGAAGGAATGAAAAAAGGCATTTGGAAAACTGTATTTAAAAATATAGTGAAGAAACGATGTCTTGCTGAGGAAGTTCAGGGTCCTGATGTTGTACTTCTTTAGTGAAATTGAGTTGAAATACAGAGTAGGGATAGATCACTCACTTTGCTTATTCCTTTTTTTTCCCCCCTGAAGTTATGACTTGGTAGGGAAAATAAGTATTTGAAATTATTTAAAATATTTGAGGGTCTGTGAGGTCCATTGCAGCTGGTGCAGAGAGTACCAGGGGCACATTAAGTGACCTCAGTGCTGGAGAGCTCTCACTTCCCCAGTCCCAGCCCCTTCAGGTAATCACTAAGTTGGTAGTGTTGTCTTCTTTGCTTTTTGTAGGACTAAGGATTGAACCCAGGGCCTTAACTGCATCCTTCACCCTTCTGTACTTTCTATTTTGAGACAGACCCTCAGTAAGTCACTAAGTTGCCCAGCCTGAGCTCAAACTTGGGATCCTCCTGCCCTATCTTCCCAGACTGCTGGGTCCCCAGGCATGTACCACGGTGCCTGGTCATGTTATTGGAGATCCTCCTACCTCAGCCTCCTGTGTGCTGGGATTATAGGGGTGCCACTATGCCCAGCCTTTATTTGGAATAGATGTTCTATTCCAAATAAAGATCATTCTTTTACAAGTCTCTTATTCCTGTGAGGTACGTCAGAGAAAAGCTCTCAAAGGCAACCACCACGTGGCCCTATTTCTCTCACTGTCCCCATATGAGGCTCACCTTTATTCAGGTAGCCATCAGGGGGTGTAAAGCACAGAGCCTGCCTGTTTTAGGTGCTATAAACGGAGAGCACAAGTACGCTCAGCACCTCAGAAGCACAAGGCCTTAGGACTTTTCAAGCTGGCTTCTGTTGTGTGCTGCCATCTACCTTAAACCTTGCTGCTCTGAAAATTCAGACCAGCTAACAGTTAATCTTAGAACTTTTTCAGGAGCCTGTTTGTGACTGTCTGAATTGCTTAGCAGAGTAAAGTACACCATTTCTTCAGACTTCATTCACATTCTCTGTTTTGATTTTTTGTTAGTTTATATAATCTCTTTAAGTCTTCATTTTTTGAGTTCTAATTTTTGACGAAAAGTCCACAGCAAGATTAGATGTCTTTGTCTTTCCTTGCTTGTTTGGGAGGATAGCAGCCCCCAGAGTTGCTTATCTAAGGATGTGTAAGCCCATTTCCAAGTTGAAATGGTGGTGCTAGTGAAACAGTGACTAAACTAAGGCTACTTGTGAGCATGTGTTCCCACGACATTATTTCTTTCAGCTTCTAAAACTTGAAGGAGATGTGTTTAAGAGAATATCAAGGACAGAAGCAGGTTAACTTTAGGCTCAGTTGTTTCAAATAACTTTATGAGATCGGTGACTTGAGCTAACTTGAGCAGTTTAGGCCATGAGCCTGCTTCTCTTGGCCTGCCAGGTTGACCGCAGCCTGAACACAGGCCAGGTGGGTTACCTTTCTCTCCTCCATTTTTGTCTGGCAAGGGCTAAAGGAGGGGAGAGCTAGGGAGCAGGCCTGGACCTTCAGGGATGAGATGGGAAGTCTGCTCCCTGAAGGGGCTGACTGTAGCTGTTAGGCCAGTGACTTCCTAGTGGATGGGGCCAAGCATATTTTGCAGGTATTTGACAATATGGCCCCATCTGCCTGCAAACATCTACCCATGAGAGCATTCTCTTTTTGTTAAGTCTCTTTCTTAAATGGTACCTTTTTTTGGGGGGAGGGGGGCTGGGGTTTGAACTCATGAACTTGTACTTGCCAGGCAGGCACTTGAGTTAAATGATACTTTCTTTCTTTTTTTTTTTTTGTCTTTTTGAGACAGGGTCTCACTGTGCAGTTCAGGCTGGCCTTGACTCACTTTTGTAGCCCAGGCTGGTCTCGAACTTGCACCAATCCTCCTGCCTCAGCCTCCCGAGTGCTGGGATTACAGGCGTGCACCACCACACCCGGCTAAATGGTACTTTCTTAAGTGGTTTTGTGAGTGCATTTTTCCTCTGAGAAAAATATCTTGAATGTGTCTATTGGGGAGATTTCATTTTTCTCTCAGAGAAGATAGCACTTTTCCTTTGCTAGGTAAGTAGAGTTAAGATAGGATTTAGACTTGGTTGTTGAAATTGTTTTTACAAAGACAATATTTAGCTTATCCAAATCCTTTTTGAAAGAAAGGCATAATACAATTTGTAAGTAAATAGAAAGTATGTTAATAATAGTGGCTTTTCTTTGTGAATTTATTCTGATGCTTGTTTGTTTGTTTGTTTATGTATGTATGTATGTATGTATGTATGTATGTATGTATTTGTTGGTACCAGGGATGGAACTCAGGACCTTGGACTTTGCAGGCAAGCACGTATTCCACTGAGCTATTTCTCCAGCCCCGAAAGTTAAGAAGTTTTTTTTTTGTCTGGCTCAGGTTGCCTTAAGAGTGGGTGTAAGGATCAAACCACCATCCCCTGTACCTGACTGGAATTGCCCATGCAAGCATTTAAACCACTCAGCTAACCGGAAAGTCCTGTCTTCCTAACATTATTTTTTCTTGTTGTAGAATATTTTTGAAGACCCTTATTCTGAAGAATTGAAGGTTTTCTCAGTGGTTTCATTCCCAACCATAAATTTAAGTCTATGATTTATAAATTATAAAAATGTATCATTGCCATAGTTTGTACATAGTAATGTCCCCATAGATGCAGTTTCACGGAAGGTAATTGGAATGTTGCCTTGTCATCATAATAGTTCAGTCCTTGTCAATAGATCTTTTTAATGTTTTGTAATGTTTTCATAAAATTCCCACATAATTTAATTATATTGTAACATTAACCACTGTATGCTGAACATGGCTTTAAGAAATTTAATGGCCCACCAAGGAAATTGCCAGTTGTAGTTCAGTATTTTTTATGTAAAGTTGTTTGCTATTGCCTTCATAGTCAAATATAATCTTCTAAGTTCTCTATTCTTAAAAAAGATGTTGAATCATTCAATACAGCAACCACTGTTGACTTCCTGTTGCTGCAATAAAATTTTGTATCATTTCTAATGCCTTTTTATGTTCTTTAAAAATAAAAGAAGTTAGGGGCTGGGGAGATAGCTCCGAGGCACAAGTGCCTGCTGGGCAAGTGCAAGGTCGTGAATTCGAACCCTGGTCCCACAAAAAATAAATAAATAAATAAATAAAATAAAAGAAGTTGATATTGTTACTAAAAGCTTTATTTAGGGGTTCACTGATTTCTAAGTACTAACTTCATTATCTTAGTTATTTCAATTCAGACTTTTCTGGCTCTGTGTACTTTCAATTTCAGGAGATGTATTATAGAGTGCTGAATTGTGTTATAGGCCAGATTATTACACTTCAAGTCTGAAGATACAGAGGCCAGTGGTTTTTGATATGTATTAGACCTGTGGGACTTCAGGTGGACTCACTTTTTCTTATATTTAATGTGTTCACAGTCTTCTGTAACACTGTTAGAAATTTTTAAGAATTATACAGTATAGATATGTGCCTCAATAGCCAAGCTGACCTCATTGGTATGTCCTTACCACTCAGAAGAGAGCAGAAGCCAGTTGAGGAGTGGATGATTAAAACTAGAGTTACAGGCCAGCTTCTTGCACTAGACTTCTGGAACGTACTTTTTCCTCCTGTCTCTTGGCTTTTATGACCTCTCCATGGGCTACTTGTATTAGGTGGAGGATGCCAAAGTGGTAGACTTAGAGAAAACGATAGTATTAAGCCTGATTTGGACCAGAGGAAAAAGGAGTTCATTCTAGGGACCCCTTCCAGAGCTTGCATCATTTCTAAAAGTAGGCCAGACTCATCTCTTGACCCAAAGATCCCATCTCACCCAAGGATAGAGGACAGTTTTTCGTACGTCAGATGAGGGTTGACATGTACCTGCTAAGATCTCTTCCAAATCTGACTTCCTGTCCTTGTTGGTAGTACACTGCAGAGACCCAAGAGGAACCTGGCTCCATAACACAAAAGCACACGTTTGTGTGTTCTCCCATTTTGGCTGGACCAAGGTTCTTACAAACCCAAGCCCCATGCATCCCTTTATGCCTGCCTGCCAGCCAGATGCTTTGTGTCCCAGTCATCTTTCTGTCTGTGCTCCTGCTCAGGCCCTCCCAGATACCAGTAAACAAACTAGCAGATTTATTCAGTGGTTCCTTCACAGCACAGCTCTTAATTTTTATTTGTGGGCTCCTTTGGGGAGGACACAGTGACCTGTGTTATGGTTCCTCTCCTAAGCAGAATGCTTATGATGCAAGAAGCACTTGTATTTGTTAAACACAAAGTGATACTATTTATTTTTGCTGTCTTGTTCTTAGTGGCAACTTGGAGGTTTATTCTTTAAGGGCATACCCACACATTCTAGATCTCCCTGTGAGTGACAGTTGGCATTGTGTGATGCAGGCCTCCTGTCACCTTCCTCCATCAGTTCCCAGTGGATAGTCATGCTCATTGTAATTGAGCTTGCATTAGCAACCAGTTTTCCAAGTATCCTGGGGAGATAATTTGATTATTACTAGCATATCTTTTTTATTATAGAGCATTCTGATGTGACAGTTGGTGAAACGAAGGTGTGATCTGCCAGTGGTCAATGTAATTAGCAAATATATTCTATAAGGGAGAATTAATGTTGTTCTAACTATGTTAGCCAAAAGTGCAGTACTGTGAGAGTTAAAAGAAAATGGGAAGAAAAAGAATTCATATTGCAAAAATCAATAGGAGAGTAGAAATATAAAAAGTAAAAAACCATGCAAGTTCTTGAGTTCTGTTTGGCTCTCTGCTCTCCACAGCTCCTTGCTTCCATGGTGCTTATATTTGATTTGAGACTTTTTTTTTTTTACATACACAAATACACAGACATACAAACACATGTGTAATTTGTGAGTGCAATTCAAAAAGTAGTTCACAGCTGGGCGTGGTGGCTCACGCCTATAATCCCAGCACTTGGGAGGCTGAGGCAGGAGGATTGGTGCAAGTTTGAGACGAGCCTGGGCTACAAAAGTGAGCTCAAGGCCAGCCTGAACTGCATAGCAAGACCCTGTCTCAAAAAGA
>PVJA010004718.1:0-84154 GCA_004027025.1 Myocastor coypus | reverse complement strand
AAAAAAAATAGTAATGTGGATTTAGAAAGGTTAATGTTTAATTGTTTGATCAATCTTATATACCTATATGTATTAATCTAAACTGATCTGATGATGAAAATATGTAATATAACCATTGTTAAATTTAAACAAAAAAATCTACAAATGAAAAAAAAATAAAGATGTGAAGAAATGTTCAAAAAAAAAAGAAAAAAAAGAAGTTTGCTTATCCAGATGATTAGCTTAGATCTTAGGAACCCAGTAAGTATTAAAAGATTGACTTCTCCTTTACCTGGCATGAACTGATCATGTGACCTTAGCCAAAAATCTCTCTTCTTTTATAGATGTATATGGCAAAATAAATGCTCTAGAAGGAAAACATATCTATGTTTGTCAGGAGCTTAAATTGATAGCATTTTCTTTAATGCCAATCAACACAGATCACTGAAAATTCCCAAATACTCATAATACTTTTCATTCATAGTCCTCATTTCAGACTAAATACTCATGCCTCAGGAATCTTACCACCTAGTATGGCTGTATATGGACATAAGCTCTTTAAGGGAGTAGTGAAGATTAAAGTCATGATGGTGGAACCCTAATCTTACAGGGAGGTACTCAAAGTAAGTAAGAAGATCAAGAGACAACATAACATCTGTTAGTTTCTCTCTCTCTCTCTCTCTCTCTCTCTCTCTTTCTCTCTCTTTCTCTCCCTCTCTTTCTCTCTCTCCCCTTCCTTTTTTATTTATCCCTTTGTTATATTTTGTGTATAGGTGTCCCCCCAAAGCCTCATGCAGTCATGGGACAGGGCTGGCCTCTGCAATTTGTAATTGATTATTGTGGAAATGGGTGCTGTCTCTTCTCAGGTGCAGGTGATTTACATTTTAATGTAAGGTGGGAAGAGAAGTTAGGTGCTTGAGCAGCTGTGAGCTCTCTCCCAGAGCTCTTGTTCTCTGCCCACCGCCATGGAAGGCTGCTCTTTGCCCTGTGCCAGTCTGCTTTGGAGCCAGCTGAAAATGGACTGAAATCTCCTGTTACTGTGAGCTAAATAAGCCTTTCCTTCCCTCGTTTTGAGTGTCAGGCGTTGATCCCAGCAACGAGAGAAGAGTAACTAAGACACCCCTCCTCCTTTTCTTGTTCTCTTCTTTTCCACCTCCTCTTCCACCTCTTCTTCTTCGTCCTCCTGTTCATCTTTTCCTCTCTCCCTGTCTGTCACATAAAAAGAATACAGAAAAAAAGATGGCCTTTTGCAACTTAGGAACAGAGGCCTCACCAAACAATTCCCTGGCACCTTGATCTCAGACTATCCCAGAAAAACTTAGGAAACGAATTTCTTTTGCATAAGCCCCCAACCTCTAATACTTTGTCATTACTGCCTGACACAGCAACTCAGGTATTAGTTCATTAGATCCAGGTCAATCATCCTAACACCTTTAAAGGTCATTCTTGATCACATCTACTCTAATTTCCTATCCTCATGTGAATCTATTTTTCATACTCTGTGCAATACTTAGCTTAGCAGCACCACATTGTTGATCTACTAAATTGCCTCACACTTCTGCTCCCTTACACAGGCTGCTGCCTATGGATTGTGTACTCAGAAAAAAAGAAAAGTAATAAATAGAATTTCTAACTCAAAGACAATAAAGTGCTTTTTTAAAAAAGAATTTTTTTTTCTTGTTTCAGCACCATTGTTTGTTTATTCACTCATTTTTATGGCCGACTCAGCCCGCCCTGAGGGCAGAGCTGGCGCAGCATGTGGTGCCCGGGATCGAAGCGCGGTCCCTGAAGCCGTCTGAGCTTCCCCAAGCCGGCGCTTTAGACCACTGAGCCATCCCGCCGGGCCCCAATAAAGTGCTTTAAACCCTACTGCTCTTACTGAAGAAAAAAATAATAAAGTACGTCTAATTAAAGTAATGAAAAAAAGAGAAAAATACATAACACAGCATGCTTTCTCTGTCATGTTTCTTTCTTCTCAATAAATTTATTTATTATTTGATTTTTTTCATTTATTGATTAATTGATTGATTAGATGCATGGATGCAAGGTTTAGACTACAAAGCTTAGATTCAATGATCTTCCTGTTTTATCCTCCCCATTGTTGGGATTAAAAGTATGCACCACCACACCAGTTTGTGGATTGGCACAACACACTCAGGGTTCTGAAGCCGGGGCTGGAATGGCATATGACACCTGGGATTGAACTTGGTTCTTTTGCACTTGTGAGGCAGACACACCACGCAGCTATCTCCCAAGCTCTTCCTACTAAATTTATTATGGGACCAGTTACCAAAAATGTCTATATCTGCTTCTGTCATTAGAAGTAGAAATAACAAAGCATCATGCACTTTCTGCTAGCTGATTTTGCTACCACATGAACACATGAACTATGAAACTTTAGTTAGAACTTGAGAAGATACAAGTGTATTACTTGCTCAGATCACATGCCTTTATCTGTAGGTCAGGGGTGTACATTGTATTCACAAGGAAAAGAAGAGCTGAAAAACTGAACAATACTATTTTATGGGCATCTTACAAGGACAGCCATGCATAACACTTATAGTGTTGAAACTATTTTAGTCAAACATCAGACCAGATGTTACTCCTTGCTAGATATCTTTCTTGACACATCTCCACCTACCCATAATCCTTAAAATAACCCATCCTTCTCCCTGGGCTGATGTATTGCATATTACTTTGCAAGTATTTTCTGTCCGTGTTTCACTTCTTTCTCGTTGTTGACAGACTCTTGTTACTCAAGTCAATCAATGTATGTTAAATGGTCCTTAGGTTATTAACTGGGGAATAAGGAAAAGGAAGAAATAAAATCTTCATGAGACTGTGACAATTGATGTTAATTGTCCATTTGCTTGGCTTGGGACCCATACCCTCTTGAGCAGCAGTTCTCAACCTGTGGGTCGTGACCCCGGTGGGGGTCGAACGACCAAAACACAGGGGTTGCCTAAAGCTACCAGAAAATACATAATGCGTATCAGATACTTACATTCTGAATCATAACTGTAGCAAAATTACAGTTTTGAAGTCACCACCAAAATTATTTTTTGGCTTGGGGGTCACCACAACACGAGGAACTGTATTGCAGGGTCACAGCATTAGAAAGGTTGAGAACCACTGCTGAGTATCTGGGTATTTCACGGAGGTGTGGCACTGGGCAATACGTTGGACTTTGTCCCTGTTCTTTGGCACCATTCTCTTGCTCAGCTACCTGTCCACAGTGAACTAAGCAACATTGTCCCACCACTTCCTTTTGCCATGATGCTCTTGCCTTGGACCAACCTACCTGTGGACAGAATCCCCTTATACTATGAGATAAATTATATCTCTCCTATTTTAAGTTGTGAGTGTCAAATATTGCTTGTATCAGAGCAACCTCCAAGCAAGCAAATCAATTGTAAATGTAACTGTGAAGTTTGTACATGCCAGGAAGTCATGACCTAAACTCCATTAATCATCTTTCCTCTATGTTGAGCTGATTCAACTTTACTTTCAAGGATGGAGAGGCCTCTTTTTTTTTTTTTTTTTTTTTTTTTTTTTGTCTTTTTGAGGCAGGGTCTCTCTATGCAGTTCAGGCTGGTCTTGAGCTCACTTTTGTAGCCCAGGCTGGTCTCGAACTTGCACCAATCCTCCTGCCTCAGCCTCCCGAGTGCTGGGATTACAGGCGTGAGCCACCACGCCCGGTGGTGATGGAGAGGCGTCTTGGAGGCCCTTTAGAACTTTAGTAAATAATTTTATTAGTATACACTTAGTGATTATGTTCATCATGGGAGTTGGATATTTGCACACTACACAATTTCCTTCATTTTACTACCTCTCCCTTCCCAATCTCCTCACTCCATCTCTAGAGCTCTTTCCTGTTTGGAAAAGGTCTATCTCAGGTTCCTACTTCCTACTATGTATTTTGCTATTTAATTTGCACTTTCGGTTCATCACATAAGGAAAATCATGCTACATTTCTCTCAGTTATTTTTTTTACTCGTTGCTGGGACAAATACCCGACACTCAAAATGAAGAAAGGAAAGATTTATTAACTCACAGTTAGTCAAGGTTTCAGTCCATATTTGGCTGGCCCAAGGCAGAGTAGAACAGGTCAGAGAGCTTCCAGTTCATGGCGGCAGAACAGCAACAATTGCAACAGAGGCACTCGACCAACCAGTGGAGCAGAGCGTAACAGCACTCATCTTGTTTCTCTGTCTCTCTTTAAATTACATCAGGCTCTCTGCCTCAGCCTGTCCACCTCAGGCCACATCTATAATTCCCAGCAGTACTCAGATCCATAATCTCATCAGTACTAAAACATAATCCCAGTGACTTATGAGTCAAGTTTCAATCTATAGAAGTCCCCTCCCCATGATTGCATAAGGCTTTGGGGGAACAACTAGACATAAACCATAACAACATTTATGCCCATGTATGCAATTTATTTCACTTAACATTTTGACTCTGTAATATTTGTCTCATTCTTGGTACAAAAAAACAGCTCCAGAGTACTTTTTGATAGGAAGCACAGCAGTGATCTCTCAACACTGAAGCCCCAAAGCAGGAAATAAAGCTCTAGGCAGCAAGTTGTGTGAAAATGTGAGTCAGCCTCTGCTGGTTTCTGTGTAGCTCAGGGTCCTCATGCCAGCAGAATGGAAAGTTCCTGACCAACCTCAAGAAGTTCTAGCAGAAAACAGAGCATAGGACAGGAGCGTGTGTGGCTTATCCTCTCCCAGTGATTCCAGGAGTGCTACAATAACTCAAGATGTAGCAGTGATTTCCAAGTACTTACCTCAACCTGTCTTGTTTAATGAAGAGATAACTTTAATAAATAAAATAGTCCATAAATGAAATACTCAAAGCAGATGTGTCTGATGTTGGTTAACCAACAGTGAGCACTCAGGAGACCAGCCCACTAATTCCAGCCATTGGTCTGTGCGGCAGCTGATAAAAAAAGACCACAGTTTCACCAGCACCTGATGACTGTCCCTTTCCATCACTTCATCACCACACTAGACTAGAGTTAATTCAGTGCATATTTCCATGTTACTAATGAAAATCAGGTTTAAAATGCCAAGGATCAGAGACCAAATAACTAAGAAATAGCATTGGCTTTCTTTGTTATGTGCACAGCCTGCAACCACTGCTAGATAAGGAAACCCACAGGAGCTGGCAGAGGACACAGCACTCTTCAGTACTGGTACCCGCTCTAACACCTGCATGATTTCAGATTTGGGTACTACACCCTGGGCCTCCACTCTGGACTTGATCACATGAGATTATGTCAAGCTTAAATTTTCCACAATAACGTAGCTGATGAGCAGGACACTGGCCACCCACATCAGGATCTCAAGATGTCAGGGATGAATCCACAGTCAGAACATGATAAGAAGTCTGGAAAAGTCACATGTGTTTGGGTTTTATGCATTTTTAGTATATATATATCTCAGGTCTTGACAGTGGTCCTTTTAATTTTTTTCTCTTTTAAATTTTGAAAATGGGTCCCCAAGTTGCCTAACCTGGGTCAGAACTTGAAGCCATCTTTTTCAGCCTCTCAGAGTATTAGGATGACAGGTGTGACTGCCATCCTTGCTACATATGTTTTACTGTGCTTCTCTTAATGGCTTATGTCTCAACAACCCTTGGGTTGGAATTTAAGACTTTTTACACTAATATTTAATGACTACTATATTTTTCCGCATATATTATTAAGACATCGAAAACATAGGTAACACCAAAGGGAAATCCTCAAGTGCTTGTGAGTCCACCAATTATACACTTTGATTTTGCAGACCCTGATAAAATAAGATTAAATCAAAATGAATGTTTTGGAATGCATAGGGTATGTGAAACACCTACTAATGCTATTCTATTCCCCACCAGCTTTTGATAACTTTGTTCAAATAAGCAGTTTATAGGGACTTATCAACTTAATAAATAGGTATGATGTAGACTGAGTAAGAATGCTGTCATCCTAGCACTCTTACCAAGGGTGAGAACACTTGGAAGTAACTTTGGGATCATTCTCAACCTTTTTTGAAAAAAGCAAAGGGAATTAACACTTAAATCTACTTCATGTTTTCTAAGGATTTTGTTATTTTGTTAGGGGCGAAACAAGTGATAATTTTGAGTTAAATCAAATTAATCTAATTTATTTTGGGTTAAGCTCAACAAGCACTGGGGTAGAATTTCTCTAAGCCTTTTTAGCCTGACCTAGATTATGAACTGAGATGAAAGAGCCATGGATGAGCACAAACGTATGTATTTACCACTCCCGACTGAAGATGAATGGGAAACCTTGTATTTTGGGACAGGAAGGGCAAAGCTAATAAAGAGCATACTTTAAGCTTAAGACTTAAAAAAGGTTCCAAAAGCCCATCATGACAAATAATAATGCAATTTTTAAAATTCTAAATAAATGGTCAACTGTATGGTTAGCAAGGCATTGGGATATCAAAGATCGGCCAGGTGAGCACTGCTGAGTTCTCCTTTCACCCCAGTTCTCACCCAGGCCCGTGTGGCACTGGAGCATGCCGCCTTCTCAGTTCTCTCAGCAGCCGTCAACAATGCACAGAAAAAGACGCCATCTTTGGAGGATTGTCTTAGTGTCCCAGAAGCCAAAACCAGCAAGGAGCTTCCTAACTTGGTTTCGATGCTTTTGTTGTCCTCCACAACACAATTTCTGAACTTGGCACAGTAACCCATGAAACATTCGCTAATTTAATCTTTATTTTTCACACCCTGGGCAAAGCATTTTGCTGTTTATGTCTAAGAGATCAGTATTTTATTTGAGATATCTGCTCCAAAAAGTACAGAAAAGAGAAACTTGACATAGTTCTATTACAACCAAAGCAGAACTTTACTTTTAATTTATGTATTTGTAATGTATTTGGTACAGGGTCGCACTATGCAGCTTAGATCCACAGTGATCCTCCTGTTTTCAGCCTTCCCAGGGCTGGAATTACAGGCGTGCTCCCCCACAACCAGTCTTGGTGGAGCTCAGGGTTCTGGAGGGTGGGGATAGCATGGCATGTGCTCATCTCTGGGACAGATGCAGAGACTGGCAACTTTCTGACCAGGAGGCTTTGGATGCAGGACACCAGATGTCCAGGGGGTGCACAGTACGGATAAAGACCATTTGATTGAGAAGGATCCATACTCAAAGAGGAATGCACTACATTTACATGCTTTGCACTTATACAGCTGGCAAAAGGTGAGGCCATGGCCACAGGCCCTAGGTATCCCCCTGTATATGGTCTGTATCTCTTGAAATAAAAAAACTTCCTAATACGGACGTCACATGTGTGGTGAGTTTGCTGAGTTTCATTACCCTGTCCCTCTGCCAGCAAAGGCCTCAAAATATGATTTGACTTCTATAGAATAAACCAACCCACTCTGAAAACCATCCACTCCTATTACCTAGGAGATGAACTTTTCTTTCTTCCTTTCTTTCTTTCTTTCTTTCTCAATTTCTTTCTTGCTTTCTCTCTTTCTTTCTTTTTTTTTAAGAATTTTTAAAATTTTATTTATTATTTTTTTCTTGTTTCAGAACCTTTGTTTGTTTATTCACTCATTTTTATGGCCGATTCAGCCCGCCCTGAGGGGAGGGCTGGTGCAGCATGTGGTGCCGGGGATCGAACTGCGGTCCCTGAAGCCGCCCAAGCTTTCCCAAGAAGACGCTTTAGACCACTGAGCCATCCCGCTGGGCCCCTCTTTCTTTTTTTTTTTGAGATAAAATTTCCCTAAATTTCTATGTTGCTTGGAAAATTCAAATTTTTCAATTCTGCCTCAGACACTCAAACTGCTGGGCTTATAGGCATGTGCCACCACATGAAGCTTCTCCTTTCTTTTGCCTCTGAAAATGAGCACCCCAGCTTCTTGCTTAAGTCATCCCTGGTTTCATACTTTCTTCTCTTGCACCAGGAGAATAAAAGACTACTTCAGGTGATAACTTCTTTTCTAAGGCATGTGGTTTTCAGAGAAATATTCCCAAGTCTCATCCATCCTGGAGAATACTGCCCAGCCCTGCAGAGCATCCTCAACCTCCTGCCTTTCCATGCCCTTCCTGCAGAAGCTCTGCTCCCTCCCAGTAGCTGTTGTATTTCTGTGGTACTTTATTTGTCCTGTGGGTCAGAATGCATCTGAAGTGATCATCCTTGGATTTGTTTTCTCTTTTTAATTTCTTCATCATATGTTGTTCTAACCTCTTCTTGCCTTTCCCACTATCTTCTCCCTATCTCTCATTCCCATTTGAACATTTTCTATTTCTCAGTATCTATTACACATTTTGGACATTATTTACACTTTCAGTTTTTCATACCAGAAAAACAATACAGTATTTGTGAAAATGTGTCCAATTTATTTCACTTAAACATATGGCCTCAAGGTGCATCCATTTAGCTAAGAAAAAAGTCTCAAGCTTATCTTTATGGCATAGGAATACTCCACAAAATAAAATAAAACTATATCTCTTTTGTCCATTCGTCAATTGATAGGGAATTTTGGGCTGTTGCCAAGACTTAGTTATTACAAATGTGGTTAGCATTGTGGTACAATGCTTTTAATTCTCTTGGGAAAATTCCAAGACTAAGAATAACCTGGTTCAATCGAGCCCCCGATTCTAGTTTTCTGAGAAATCTTCACACTGATTTCTACAGTTGCCACATTGGTCTACACTCTCACTAACAGTAAAGATTCTTCCCCGCCCCCCAAAGCCCTGCTAGCGTTTGTTATTGGTTGATTTCTTGATTTCCTGATGATCGCCTCTCTAGGATGATATGGAATCTCAGTGTTCTTTTCATTTGCATTTCTCAAATGACAGTTGATGTTAAATACTCTTCACATATGTAGTTACCATTTTTTTTTTTTTTTCAGAACTGGGCACTTGTGCCCTTAGCTATCTCCCCGACCCTGCCATTTCTATTTCTTCACCTGAGAAGTGTCTGTTTTAGATGACAACTTTTTTTATTAGGCTTTTGGTTTGGGGGAGTCTGGTATTTTTTACTTCTTTATATTTTTTGGATAGCAGTCTTTGATTTGAGGAACAACTGGCAGATTATTTCCCATGCAATGGACTGTCTCTTCATTCTGATGGTGGTTTCTCTTGTTGTGTAAAAGCTTTGTAATAAGATGAGATTCCAGCTGTTGATTCTTTGTCATAGATACTGTGAGATGGATTTTTTGTTCATAAAGTCATTGCCTATACCAATGTCTTTAAGACTTTACTTAGTCTGTCTTCCAGGGGATTTAATGTTTCCATTTAATATTTAGATCATTGATCTATTTCATTTTCAGTTTAACCCATGGTGAAAGAGATCAGTTTAGTTTTAATCACTGACATGTGGAAAGCTGCTTTTACTACCACCGTTATTAAAGAAGATCTCTTTTTTTAAAATAGTGAGTGTATCTGGCCCCCTTGTCAAAGATTAGTTGGCTAATCCTGGAACTAGACAACAATGTGCAATGTGTTAATTATTGTAACTGTCCTACTAACCTGTTTTGAATCTGTTTCATTGCTACTTTATCTTTTTTCTCATTAAAATGAATAAAAAATTTAAAAATATATAAAGTGGTTACATGTGTCTGGGGTTATTTCTGCATCCTCTAATGTGTTTCATGCTCAGATCTTTTTCTTATTTTTGGATTTGGCTATTTCTCTCCACTCCCACCCCCAATACTACACTGTTTTACGACAGTAGCTTTATAGTACAGTTTCAAGTCAGGAATTGTGATATTTCCTTCTTTGCATTTGTTGCCCAGAATTATCTTTGCTACTCCAGGTCTCTTCTGACTCCAAACCAATGTTAGGACCATTTTCTGTAATTCTGTAAGATACGGTGTTGGAATTTTGATTGAGATTGCACTGAATCTGTATAACAATTTTGGAAGTATAGCCACTTTCACTATGTGGGTTTTCCTCACTTTAAAGGAAAAAAACATCTTTTGATTCA
Source organism: Myocastor coypus (assembly GCA_004027025.1). Lineage (NCBI taxonomy): Eukaryota > Metazoa > Chordata > Mammalia > Rodentia > Myocastoridae > Myocastor > Myocastor coypus. The sequence continues at coordinate 74,228 of PVJA010004718.1, read as the reverse complement.
ATCCCCTTTTCTCAGAGCATTCTAGTTTTCTATGTAGAGGTCTTTCATTTCCTTTGTTAGATTAATTCCTAGGTATTTCATTTATTGGATGCTATGGTGGAAGGTGTTTTCCTAGTTTGCCTCTCAGTGAGTTTGTTATTCATGTAGAAAAAGGCTATCGACTTTTGAGTGCTAACTTTGTGTTCAGCCACACTACTAAACTTGGTTATTAAATTTAGAAAGTTTTTGGTAGAATTTTTAAGGTCTTCTATGTAGACTATCATGTTATCCACAAATAACGGTAATTTATCTTCTTCCTTTTTCTCTCATTATTCCTTTATTTAATGCTCCTTCTTAGTTAATCTGGTTAATGTTTCCAGAGCTATACTGAATAAGATGGGCTGACAGTGAACACCTACTTCTTGTCGCTGATGTTAGAGTGAAAGCTTTCAGTTGTTGTTCATTTCGTGTAGTGTTGGCTGATGGTTTGTCATAGATGGCTTTTATCACATTGAGGTAAAGACCATATATACCAATTTATGTGGAGTTTTTATCATTAATGTGTGTTGGAGCTTGCCAAATGCTTCTCCTACATTTATGGAGGTGATTGTATGGTTTTTGTCCTTGGCTCTATTAACATGGTGTATCATATTTAAAGATTTGTGTACATTGAACCGCCCTTGCATCCCTGGGATAAATCTTACTTGGTCTTGATGAACAATTTTCTTGATGATTTGCTGCATTCTGTTAGCTAGCATGTTGTCGTTTGCAACTTTCTCAGTAGGGAAATTGGCCCATAGTACTCTTTCTCAGTAAGATCCTTTTCTGCTTTTAGTATCAGGGTATAGCTTGCTTTCAGGAATTAATTTGGAAGCATTGCTTCACTTTCAATTTCATTAAGGAGGTTAAGGAGGTCTTCTCTAAATACTTGCAGAATTCAGCAGTGAATCCATTAGGACCTGAGCTTTTGTTAGTGGTAAGTTTTTTGTTTGTTTGTTTGTTTTGTTTTTCCTTGAATTTAAGACAGGGTCTACAGAGTCTATAGGATCTCACCATGCAGAATCTACTCGTAGTGATTCTCCTATTTCCAGCCTCCCAAGTGCTGGAATTACAGGCATGCCCTACCATGCCTAGTCTCAACTGCTGTCTCAGCACACCCCGCAGGTGGGGCGGCACACCACACTGGGGATCGAGCTACATCCGCTGTGCTATACCAAAGCAGGTGCTTTAGTCTATTGAGCTATCTGGCTGGTGTTGTGGTAGATTTTTAATTCTATTTTGAATTTCACTCTCTAGTATTGATTTATTTATTATTTTTGTATCTTTTTGACTTAGCTTTGGTAATTCATATTAGGAGACGTAAGAAGATTCCTTCTGTTTCTGGAAATCTGTTCATTTTGTCTGTCCCTTTCTTTTTCATTTTCCATTTTATTAGAATACAAATTAGGGGCCTGGTGGAATGGCTCAGTGGTCTAAAGCGCCTGCTTGGGGAAGCTTGGGCGGCTTCAGGGACCGCGGTTCGATCCCCAGCACCACATGCTGCGCCAGCTCTGCCCTCGGGGTGGGCTGAGCCAGCCATAAAAAATGAGTGAATAAACAAACAAAGGTTCTGAAACAAGAATAAAAATAATAAATAAAATAAAAAATTATTTAAAAAAAAGAATACAAATTAGAAGGTATGCATAGATGATCTTCTGGATTTCTGCAGGAACTGTTATAATTTCGTTCTTTTCGCTATAAATTGCCTGGATTTGAGTCTTTCCTTTTTTTAAGATTTGGCTAACCTTTCAAAGAACTAACTTAGTGTTATGATTTGCATCTAGTTGTGCCCCCCCCAAAGCCTCATGTAAATCATGGGGCTGTCAATCACGAGGTTCAAGGGGTGGGTCAAAGAACCAGGGTGGGGCTTGAGGGGTGTGGCCAAGAGAGGCACAAACCTTTAAACTGACAGCAAGTGGTGTCAGAGATTCCCCAACCCCTGCACCCCAGATAGCGCTCTCTCAGAGGTATGGAGTGAATCATCCCGAACATGATGGCATAGTCTCAAGGTCTTGCTGCATATTTCAGGCTGCTTTAAATTATAAAACCTCCAGTAACTGTGAGCCAAATAAACCTTTCTTCCTCTAAGCTTACATGTTGGGTATTTGTCCCAGCAATGAGAGAAAAGTAACTAAGGCAGAATTAGCTAAATAAACCTTCCCTTCCCTAAGCTTGTGTATCAGATATTTGTCCCAGCAATTAGAGAAAGGTAACTAAGGCACTGTTCAATTCATTGATGCTTTGTGTTGTTTTCTTAGCCTCCGTTGCATGAATTTTTACTCTGATCTTCATAATTCCCTCCCTTGTAAGAGACTTGGGCATGACTTGCTTTTATTTTTCTAGAAGACTGAAGCTCAAATTTAAGTTATTTACATGAGTTCACTGTTTTCCTGATATGAGTACTCACTATCATACATGTTCCTCGTATGGATTAATTCTTTTTTTAATCAAATGTATTTCTTGTATGCAGCATATGGTTGGACTTTGTTACTTGATCCATTCTGCTAGTTTCTGTTGATTGATAAATTGAGACCATGTATATAGATAGTTATAGCTGTTATATACTAACTTATCTTTGTCATGTTATTATCCTATTGTTGGATTCCTTGTCATCCCTCCGTTTAATCGTTTGCTTTGTTTAGTGGCTTCATTCTGTTGGGGTTAACAGGATTGCTATCCTTTTCTCTTTCTACAATGTCCCTCAAAATATTTTGTAATGTTGTTTGGTGTTCATAAATTTTCTCAGGTGCTCTTTTCATGGAAGCATCTTATTTCTCCATCAGTTTTGAAAGACTGTTTTGGAGGGTACATCAATGTGTGTTGGAATTGTTTTCTTTCTCTGCATGAAAAGCTTCACTCTAAGCTCTCCTTGATTTGAAGGTTTGTGTTGAGAACCGTGCCATGAGTCTAATGGGCTTTTCATTATAGTTGACTTGTTTCTTTTCTCTACAGCTTCTAGTATTCTATTTTTGTGTTGAATTTATGGAAGTTTGACTATTATATAACTTACTGTAATTTTGTGACCACAGATAATCGGAGTTCTATATGCCTCAGTTAAGTGTATGTCAAATTCTTTATCCTGACATCTCAGTTTTGTCATGATGTCTACTAACACTTTTTTAATGACATTTGTATTACCTCCTATTTTTTATAGACTCAGATCACTCTTATGTTTTTTTGTTTTGTTTTTTTTTTTGCATTGTCTAGTGGCTGGATTGATTCTTTATGGTACTTTACTATTTTTAGTACATCTTTTGTACCCTGCTGAATTTGGACTAAGCCCAGTACATTTCTAAATAAACCAATTTTTCTCTGTAAAAATAAGAACAAAATATAAAAAATAACAAAGAAAGAAACCTGGATTTTCATAATCTTTAACTACAGTTCTCTCTGTATCTGAGGTGCTGTCCTCGCAATGGTTCATTTTGCTGTACATATTTGCAAGGAATTTTTACTTCCTGGATATGTGTTTGAGTGTGTTTTATGGATTTGATTTATGTCATTTTCTTCAACTCTTATTTTTTATCTGTACCTGCTCTAGAGTCACTAAGTGTGTCTTTAATTGTGTTCGCCATCTCTATAGTTATCTGATAAGTTATTTCTGACTTGATCTTTTCAAGGGCCTTATTCACTGCTTTGTTGTTATTACTTCAGAGAATATAGGTGGCAGCTTTTGAGTTGTTCTACTTCCTTGTGCCCTGGGTTTGCCCTGGGTGAGCTGGCTATCTGTGATTACATATTGCTTAAATGTCTTCTCATTTTGGATTTTTTAGAGTCTAATTCCCTGGTTGATGCTTGTAAATTGCCTATGATGAGTAGCTCTATTGCTAGAATTTAGAACCTTTAGGAAATGTCTAACTCTCAGAATTGTCTTCCACGTATAACTAGCTTTTGTGTTTTGAGTCTTGCAAGATGCTACCTCCTCAGTTTATTGTGGATGACAAGTTGCTATTTAATTGGCTTAGCACCTGGGTCTTTGGCACTTGCCTATAGTATTGTTTGTGGTCATTAGGCAATATCAGTTTTGATATACCAAGAAGAATAGCTGATTAGAATAATTTGTCACCTTGGCAAAGATATTATGATCAGTCATAACAGTAGCTTCAAACACGGCCTAGAAAATGACAAACTGAGGTAACTTCATTTTCCACCTTTAACTGGATGAATTACATTTATAGCCGTGCTACAAAATATAAAACAACCCCCAAAAAATGTATGCAGAAAATAAATCCTGATTGTGTAAATTTTACCCTCAAATGAGAAAATTTAAAGGGACATAAGGGGAAAATAGAGAATAGAAGAACTGAGTGATTAAAAGCAGGGCCAGAGGATCACTCAAACTTTGAGAAACTGGTTAAGAAGACAGGAGGATAAGAGAGACGTAAGAAATATAAAGGCAATCAGAACAAAAACAACAAAGTTGGAAACCATGCTTATACTTATACAAAATAATAATAATGGAGCCGGGGGTGGTGGCGCACGCCTGTAATCCCAGCACTCGGGAGGCTGAGGCAGGAGGATTGATGCAAGTTCGAGACCAGTCTGGGCTACAAAAGTGAGCTCAAGGCCAGCCTGAACTGCATAGCAAGACCCTGTCTCAAAAAGACAAAATAATAATAATAATAATAATAATAATAATAATAATAATAATAATGGAGAATAAGTGAAAAAGCAACAAAAAAGAAGAAAGATAAAAATTAACTTGAAATGCATCTTTCCTGCCACTGGTAGACAAAATATGTGGATTCTATACCCACATTGGTCAATCCCACCAAGCTAAGAGCAGCTCCACAGCAAACCAGTGGATAATTCCAGTGATCTGGCTGCTCTCTCCTCACTGAAGTTCAAATTGGCCTCCAGCTGTTAGGTTGAGACCGGGCACAGTAAACTCACAGCAGTTCCCAGGCCCTCTGTGGTCTTGAACTGGTTGAGAGGCTGCTAAATGGAGCCAGCAGCAACTGAGTCTTCAACTACATTGGTCTTTCTCCAAGATGGCCCCAGGGAGTCACCCTGTCTTCAAGGATGTGCTATTATGAATAACTGCCATCTACTGAAGCCCACTGCTCTGCTCCACCACTGAACTTCCCTGTGGAGGACTTTGGGGTTGTCAGTAGACACTGTGAATTGGCAGGTTTGAGCAGTCTTTCTCATGCAGTTTTTAGGAGTCAGTGAAATAGCTCTAACTGCCTCTTCCTTTGTCTTCATTGAAGTTTCTTTCTTTTATCTTCTCCTGGGTTGCAGTTCTTACTTCACATCCTTGCTGGGTCCAAGGATCCTCCCCTCCTTTTTCTCTTCCTCATGTTGCTCTTCTCCAGTGTCTGAACATGAAATCTCAGGGAGGCTCTTTTTGTGCTGCACACCACTCTACTATCTTATCTAAAGTCCCTGATTCTTGTGTTTCCGGAGTAATCAATGTCTTGTCCTCCCATTTGTTTTTAGTTTTATTTTTTGAGTCTTTACTCTTATTAGTTTGTCTAAGAGTTACTTATTTTTTCCCATTTAAAAAAATCCAACTGTTAGATGTGTTTATAGGAAACACAATAAATTTTCTATTTATTTAAATTTAAAATTAATATATGTTTGTGATACATAATAATTACATTCATCTTGGGGAATAGGTACATATGAATAATACAACTTGATCATTTCAACTTACTTTCCTCTAATCCAGAATATGTCCTGCTTCCTTGTACAGGTCCCCTTCCCACTTCCAGAATACCATAGCTTAGGGTATAACATATATAATATTTTGCTTTAATAAAGAGGAAAATATCACCATTTGTGACAACATGAATGAAACACGGTCACTGCGCTAAGTGAAATATATGAGAAAGTAAAAGATAAATACTATATGAATCATTTGTCTGAAATCTAAAGCAGCCAAATTTCATTGAAGCAGAGTTCATAATGGTGGTTGCCAGACACTGAGGAAGGGAGCCATGGGAAGTATTCATGAAAGAGTACCAAGTTTCATCTATTTAAAATTTAAAAAAAAGTTCTAGAGACTTAACATGCGGTGTAAAGGGTATAGTTAACAACGCTATGATACACACTTGGGGTTTGTCTCCAGGGTAGGTCTCGAGTGTTCTCACCACAAAGCATTCACACATGGACATACACATGCACAGTGACTGGTAACTATGTGATGGGATAAATATATTACTTAATAGAATTGTGATAAATGAGTACATATGTTGAAATATAAAGGAGTACACTTTATATATAAACACTATTTGTGAATGACGTCTCATTAAAGCTAGAAAAGTTATTAAAAGAGAAAAATAATAAGTAAATGCATGGACAGATTATTATTAATAAGTTGCTATATTCTTGTAACCAGTTTTTTTTTTTTTTGAGGGACCAGAGTTTGAACTCATGACCTTGCACTTGCCAGGCAGGCACTTGTGCCACTGAGCTATCTCCCTAGCTCAACCTGTATGAATTAAAAGATGCCACATGGATGGACAAATGCTTACAGAGATGGATGGACAGATGACTTAATAATCCTCTTCATGCTTTTGCCATAAGTCATATGTTTTTAAAAATAATGAATAATTCATGTTTGTATACATTTTTACTTAAAAAACAACCCTTGCCTTGAATTTTTGTTCAAAGATAAGATGGCTGAGTTTGTAGTTGTATCTGCATTGATCTCTTCCATTGATCCTCAGGTCTGGGTGTTTGTTTGTTTGCCAGTATCATGTTAATTTTAATCACTGTAGCTTTGTAGTATAATTTCAAGTCAGGGATTGGAAAAGTCTCCTGTTTTGCCTTTGTTGTCCAAAATTGCCTTTGATATTCTAGGTTGCTTCTGGATCCAAATAAATTTTAAGAATTTTCTCTAGATCTGTGAAGTGTGTTCGTGGTATTTTCATAGGACTTACAAGGGCCACTCATGTTCCCTCTTCAACAAATGATGCTGGAAAAACTGACTCTTCACATGTTGAAAACTAAATTTAGATCTGGGTCTATCTCCATACACTAAATTAAAATCAAAATGGATTAAACATCTAAACATTAAACCAGAAACACTAAATTGCCTGGAAGAGAAAGTAGATGAAAATCCTGAAGACATGGGGTAGGTAAGTAATTCATGAACAAAAATGAAACTGCACAGGAAATATTTCAAAGAATCAATATCTGGGTCCTCCTCTTATTGAGAAGTCTCTGGATGTCAAACGAAATAACCAACAGAGTGAAAAGGCAATTCACAAATTTGGAAAAAAAAATTAACCAATAATCACTCAGACGAAGATCTTCTCTTTAGAATATACGAATAGCTAAAAAAATTAGGGCCCCAAAATGAAAAGAAACAATTCAAAAATGGTTATCTGAGATGCATACACTTCTCAGAGGAAGAAATAAAGAGGCATTAGTACGTGAAAACATGTTCCACATTACTGGCCATTAGAGAATGCAAATTAAAATAACATTGAGATACCATCTTATCCCAGAAAGAATGGCCACTATAAAGAATTAAGAATAAATGATGGAAAGGCTTCAGAGAAAAGAAACACTTCTCCTCTGCTGATGGGAACGTAGACTGGTACAACCACTATGGAAATCAGTGTGGTAACTCCTCAAAAAACTAAAACTGGAAATCCCATTCAATTCAGCTATTTCTCTTCTGGGAATCTTCTGAGAAGAACTTAAAATATCATACCACAATGATATATGGACACACATTTACAGCAGCACAATTTGTCATATCCAAATCTTGGAAACAACCAAAATGCCCATCACCTGAGGAATGGATGAAAAAGATGTGCTATTTTTATACAATGAAGTATTCCTCAGCTATAGAGTAAGACAAACCAGAAGCCTTCATAGGTAAGTGGATGCAACTAGAGACTCTACTTATAAGTGAAATAAAACAGACCCTTATGTGCAAATATCATATTGTTCTGTAATGTAAGAATCCAAAAGAAGAAATAAATCCTGAAAGTTATAACAGGTATAGTTAAACAGAAAGACATGGAGCTTAAGGATTAAGCAATGAAGAGGAGAGAAAAGATAAGAAAATGATAGGGGCAAAACATGAAAGTATGCATGCAGGATGGCTGAGGTAATTTTACTGAAAATCTCCATCAGTCTTATCAAACTAGCAGTTAGTGTGTAGAATTTTCACCTTGACTAATTCTATATGTTGATAGCTGTGATCTAAACAACTACATCGAGGATAGCAATGTGTAAGACAAAAACCATGCTTGAATACCTGATGTCTTGGTCTTATAAATGTGTACTGTTTCTAATGTTATATCAATTAGTACTGTGCCCTCTTTAAAACAAACTTTAAGGAAAATAAAGGTTAAAAAAAAAGACAGACGGGGCCTGGCGGGATGGCTCGGTGGTTTAAAGCGCCTGCGTGGGAAACCCTGGGCGGCTTCAGGGACCATGGTTCGATCCCCGGCACCACATGCTGCACCAGCCCTGCCCTCGGGGCAGGCTGAGCCAGCCATAAAAATGAGTGAATAAACAAATAAAGGTTCTGAAACAAGAAAAAAATAAATAAATAAAATAAAAAAATTCTTAAAAAAAAAAAAAGACAGACAGGAAAAAAATTTAAGGTTTGTTGAAATCAAGGGGTTATACCCAACCAATTGTCTAATCTTGCATAAATATTTCTGTTAATCTGAGCAAAGGATTTGACAATGAGATAGATAACATATCAACCATTGTTAATCAGTTAATCTTAGCTTCAAAATCTGTAACATATACACTGTTGTATATTGCCCTGTTTCTTTCTTCATTTCTTATTTTGGTTCTTGCTTGGCTTTTACTTTTTGCAATAAAATAAAATTAAGAAAAGATCACAAACCCTAAAAAAAGAAGAAATAAATTGTAGATTTACATGGAGTTTTAAAGAATATGGAGCTATATTACGCACTCAAAATTTTCTAGTTTCCTTCACATGTTATATATCACAGCCATGAAAACTATAATAGTTTCATGGCTGTAGTAGCATATCATAGCCATGAAATAGACATTGACAATCTGGGCATGGTGATACACATCCATTTCCCAGCACTCTGGGAGGCTGATGTAGGATGATTTCAACTTTGAGTTTAGCTGAGGCAACTTAATGACTTAGAATCTGTCTCAAACTAAATTTTTTTTAAAAAATAAGAAAGATGGATGTAGTGTATAGATCAAAGCAAATGACCTGGCTCAGTCCTCAGTAGCAAAAATTAAAATGCTATTGACAAAATCCACCAGCTTTTATGCCTTCATAAAATTAACTTGTCCTCCCTGTCCCTCTCCAACTCCCTCTCTCTGTTACTCTCTTCCTCTCTCTACCCCACCCCTTCTCTGTGTGTTTGCGTCGAATACACTTTGCTCTATGCATTTGTACCACACTCTACTCAGAGCTGTGTGGCTGCTGCCACCACAACTACAGAGCATACACACCACCAGACCTCTCATGTCTTAGCACATTTATAGGTAATTTGGACGTCCTAGTCCTTCAATTCTTTTTGCATTTCACTGATCCCACTGAGTCCTGTGGATATTTTCATATGCATTTTCCTCTACAAAATTCGGTCCAAACCTATGTTAGGAAACAATAGGAAAGAATTTTGGTTCTGCAGATTTGTGCCACTTCTCCTTTTGCTGGCCAAGCTACACTCTTCACATTTCTTCTGCAAGGGAAATAGTGAAGCTTTTCAGTACCATAATCAGTAAGAAATAATTAGAAACTTTGGTCCATTAATAATACCTACACAGCACTCACCATTCAGGTGCCTCCCTGCTCTCATATTGCTTGTATTGCATAAATATTAATCTTAATCTTTATACAGATCTAGTAGTTCTCATTTTGTACAAGAAACCAACCTCACCTCTTCTAACACAGATGCAATTTTCTGTGCTAACTGGAAATGAGTGACCTTGGAAGGATGGAAAACAAACAAAACAAATTATCTTCATTATATGCTTGGCTTAAGGTTGGTCTTTATTCAAAATATTTGAAAAGCACATACCAAAGAAAATTAATTTTTGAAATATATCTTATGAGGAAAAAGGCTGAAAATTGATGCTTCATCTCCAACTGATGCTTATATAGGGGTCCAAAAAATATTTCCTGAGATCATATTGAGCACCTTTATGCAACTATTATTGTAGAATGTGTTTGTATGTATATATGTTATATATACATATAATATATATGTGTGTGTATATATACACACACATTCTAAAATAATAGTATGTGATATATATATATATATATATATATATATATGTATATCTTTTAAAGTCACTCTTACGGATATTTATCAATAAAATAGTTTAAGAAATCCTAATGGAGTTCCACTGAATAACAAGGAATTCCTAGTTATAGTTAGAAAAAGAACAATGCATTTCACAACATACATTTACTGAGTACTTTCCATGGACCAGTAACTTACACGCTTTAGGGATAAAAACATAAATGAGAGTTATTATTTCCTTGGAGTTCACAGTTCAGTGAATAAACAAAAAATGCACATAACTGTAATAAAGTTTTGAAGATAATGTGAAAATTTACAGAGGAAAATGGGAGCCAAAGGGAAGAGTTGGATTTAGTGGCTCTATTGGAGCTAGACAATATCTCTCAGAGTGTCATAAGCCTGATTAGAAAAATAGCATTATCTACATAAATGGAAAAATGCAGATGCTTTAATTGTATGGTTTTTGAAGACTTAACAAAAAGATACCTGAATGTTCTGAAGAAGGACAGAGTGGGAGTTAAAAATTAAAAGGCAAATGTACCATGGCCATCTGCAATGATGATCTCTGTAGCAATTTTTAGCCAAAAAAAAAAAAAAAAAAATTCTAGAACACTTGTAATGTTTTACAATCCACCAACCATTTTGTATACATTTACAATTGTCACAATAATTCTGTGAGTTACATATTGCTATTTCCCACAAAGAACTTCATTCTAGTCATGAGCCTTTGCAGTAGATTTTTTACACGTACCCAGGGTCAAACTCAGGAACTTGCAGTTGCCAGGCAGGTGCATATGCTGCTGAGCTATCTCCCCAGCCCCTAGTGGTAGGTTTTGCAGGCAGAGCTGCATGATTCCTGGCTTATGTAGCCTCTGTGGCTTCCTAGTCTACCTCATAATCACCTTCCACAGGGCATCCTCACACTCATGAAAGGGAACCACTTAAATTTCCAAACATATGCTCCTGTTTTCTGAGGGAAGAGATGAAGTAACAAGTTTTATTGCGTTTATAGTTCATATGAGGCTATAGATGATCTCTTAAAATACGTTGTGTACTTGTTCCCATTACCAAGAATAATCATTATGTGTGTCAAGCATGTGCTAACCAAAGTCTACAAAGCAACAAATAAATAACTAATAATAAATTACGGCAATAATTATAGTGACATCAAAATGTCATATATTGTAAAGCCAGGTTGCTTGGCATAACGTTTCAGTACCACCCAAATCATTAGCACACGAATGGTCACTGTACATTCCTGACAATGTGCTTTTGTGTTTAGCATGAGAGAAAGGATGAACTAGAGATAGTCGGGAGAAAGGAAAGGTTCCTAGTAGTAGTTGTTTGATCAAATCACTTGCCTTCTCTGAGCCTAGTATCCTTTTGTGTAACACCATGGTACAGTACCTATTTTGAGGGTATGGCAAAAATAATCAAGATGATGTTTCAAATCCTAGGTGTGCACTGTGTGCCTGTAGGAAGGATTAGAAATTTTCTTCTATTATGCTATAGTTCCTAGAACTGGCTTCTTCAAGGGGAAAAAATAGCCAGTCTTTCTTCCTGGAAGCGTTTGGAAGCAGAACCGCTCACTACTCACACTGAAGAGAGCCAACATCCTGCTCAAGAGAATCAGAACCAGGGCAGAGAAACGTGTGCAGCCCCACCAGCTATGCCCATTTTATGCTGTGACACTGTGCATCAAGAAACCATAGCCATGTAGTCCTGCTATCGAGACCATTTGCAGCCACCGCAGCCCCAAGTGGAGCATATTTCTCAGGCAGGATGTGAACAGACGGTGATATTTTTCAACTGAAATCCCACAGCCAGGAAACTTGGCATCTTCAAGCATGGTTGTTACCCTGAAGAAAAGTCACTTTCAAGTAAATGAAATACCAGTTACATGAATCAGAAATAAGAGATGGAAAGAGCAACACAAAAGCAGAGAGAAAGAGGGAGAGAGAGAGAGCCCCTTGAAGAACCATGTGTGGCCACTTTTGCAGAGTACATTTTGCACCTTAAGTAAAGTACCTTGGAGATTGGAGAGTGAAAATATAGATGGCAGAGGCAAACGTTCAAATCCCAGGAAGAGAAAGCAAAGAGTCCATATTTAATGCAATCTGATCCTTTCCAATGAGAGGCTGGACACCAAACTTCTTCTGATAGTAACTGGGTTATGAATAACAAAACATTAAAGTGTTATAAATTATTATAAATAATATTCAGCAAAGTGAGGAAGAGAAAAATGAGAATACAATCATATTGCCAAAAAGTGACAAAAATTAAGCATACTGCTTGACAAATGGTTATCCATTTAATCTTCTTCAGGCAGGTGTTTTATCATCAATAAGTACTATTTTCTCAATGGAAACAGATTATAGAAAGATTTATAGCTTTAATAAAAGTCACAAAACTTCACTACAGATTTCCTGTGTATTTATTTCTGTGGTTCTCCAACTGTAATGTGTACAAGAATTACCAGGAACGATCACTAATCACAGCTCTGGACCCCTGTCAAGGTTTCCAAGTCAACTCTTCCAGCAGACATTTCACACCCATTCCCAGGCAATGCTGACTTTACAAATGTAAGAACACATTTTGAAAAGCACTGTTCCACCACACAACACTGTAGAAGACTGAGGTTCACTATTGATGTTTTTGCGTTCTTCTTTTCCAGAGTCACCTTTTCAAAAGAAGACAGACTGGAATCATTACTGTAATGAATAATCTCAACCAAAAACTACAAAAGGTGCTGGAAAGTCTATGCATACTTTGTAATACATGTTAAACAAGTTAAAATAAAATGTGCAAGTCTTTGTTGATGGTCAGACTCTGGGAAGCTGAGCAGAGAGATGTTTGATGATCTAATGGAAAAGTGGTGGGGAACAGAGGAGTGGAGTGGAGACTGCAGAGTGGGCGTTAGAGTGTTTCACAGGGTGTATTACAGTGATCTAATGACAAAATTGCAGCTGCTAAATCAGGCGAGGAAGGTGTCCCATGAGTGTAGGTTCTAGTTAGGATTCTGGAATCAGAATCAAAAACATTATAAAATGGGGTAGAATACGTTGGGTCAAGTGGAGCTACTTGGCTCTGTGTGGTGTTTGATGTCTATGTGACATCTAGTCATCCCTTCTTCCTGTTGCCAGAAACCAATACCCACTGAAATGGGGTCATCCTCAGACCCGATCCCCCACACTCCCCATTAATCATGATTTATCTACATAGTATTTATTCTAGCGGTAGAATACTGTAGTTCTTATCTAAGAGAATGAATCTGCGAGTCGTGGAAATTAATTTTCTTTGTGATAAAAGAGCCTGGTCAATGGAAAAGGATGGCATTCTTGCTCTGTATTCTGCTTCATGAAGCCTTCATGCTTAGGTTTACAGCAGCCACCTGGTAGGCTGCAGGAAGACCTCACCGACATGCAGAAGGTGGTAGTTTCTCCTAAGCAAACAACACTGTTGGACACTGTAACTGCCTATTTGCTGATTTTGCTTCAAATGGGACCCTGAAGTCTACATCTGCTTGTTTGTTTTTAGTGTTCAATATGATAATCAAGAAAGATTCTCCATGCAATGATGATATATAAATTTAGAGCATTTAAATTAGAACACAAGTGCTAAGGTATGGGAATATTCAAGGAAGCTGGGCCAAGTAACTGTTTCTGAAGGGGAGAAGAAGAAGCCTCCGTGAGATATTCTGAAGCAACAGTTGGTCACACGGATTAATAATGAAAGTGACTCCACTCCAAGGGACAAGATAGAATTTGGGCAACGTCCTTATGGAAGTTTTTTTTTTTTTTTTTTTTTTTTTTTTTCATGTAATGTCCTAGTGGACTTGTGATTCTGACGCAAATTTTGCAGTGATTACTATCAGCCAATGATGCGTGAAAATCCTTCCTTACAACCTCCTGATTTTATTTGTTTATGTTTAACAAAATTGATGAAACTCACTCTTTTGATTCTGCAAACTTTTGCAAAGCTTTTAATGGATTCCCTTTACACATAAGACTGGGCTCTGGTTCCCAAATGGTCAGTCGCTTTCTATGTGGTCTCTATGTCTCCTGTTAGTTGTCTCATGCTTTTTGAGTTAGCTATTCCAAATGTCATGCTCTTATAGAATTTCACAAACATGCCATGCAATCTAATATATTGATTTAATTTTGAGGTCTGCCCTACCTTTAGCATCCTCTTTTCCCTTTCATATCCTCATCTGGATTACTCTACTAATCGGTCCCAGACCCGACAATATTTCCTGCAGGAAACCATTCTCAGGATGTCTCCTATTTGATGCAGGGACCATGCCCCGCCTCCCACTACATTTCTCCATTACTCTCATAGACTCATCAATCACAGTGTATAAAGATAACTTAGTAATATGCACATATTAGGGCGATATTTTTCAACAAGATCTATAGGGAAGGAAAATGTACTTTTCACTTTATTGTTCTCAATATTGGACCAGGCTCACAAGATAGCTCTACAGACTAAGAAGTTGGTTAGTAAGCACAGAGATCAGGTTCGGTATCCCGTACCACATGCCACTGGCCTGCCCCTGGGTGCGCTGAGCCAGCCACTAAGACTGGAGTGGTGGCGTTACCTGGAATCCCAGCACTGGTTAGGCTGAAAATAGGAGTCTGAGCTCCGTAGTGAGGCCCTGTACCAAATGCATAATAAACAAACAAACAAGCCTTGAACAAATAATTAGCCCTTAATAGTGTGGAAAAGAAAGTCATTTTGCCTGCAAACAAAGAAGGCTAAAAGTTTAAACGACTCTCTGTCATAAAAGTACATTCTTTTTCTAGCAGCCTAAAATAACAGGCACCTTTCAAGCGGTAGGAAACAATGAAAACCTACAATATACACATAATGGTGATGACTGAGTGTACTTCCCTAGCTGCCACTAGCAGCCGAAAGAGCTCCAGGGAAGAAGATAACATGAGGCTGATCTAAATTATTTCCACCGGGAGTCTAAACCCTGCTCTGCTCCAACATGATTGTTAGCAAGAATAATACCATCTATTATTGTGGTGCACTGAAGTTCTGGGAGAGCTTTGTAAATAGTTTGTATGATAGAATCTTCATACAGGAACCCCAAAGATAATCCCTTCTGTCATGTATAAAAACTCAACATATTTACACTCAAGATTTATTAATGACTCCTGAGGAATCTGTCATATATGTTATATCTATAAAGAACTGTAGTATTATGAACAAAATCTGAGGTTTTTATTGTCATTAAAATGAGCCAAACATATTTTATGTGCATATATTTTATGAAAGTTGTTATTATATTATTAAAATATTTATTAAAGTTTTTATTCTGTTATTTTGCATTCCACTGTTACACAGGTTTTTAGCAGTTTTACATACTAAATAGCCTCTGAGAAACTTCACTGGAAATGAAAGACTCAAGGAAAATGGCAGAAAACGTGTTGGGATGGATGTAGACTTCACTTGGTAGAATCCTGTGAAAAGTGACTTCCGACATTGTTAGATGAGTTTCATGAAAGACAGTTTTTCCAAACATGGGGGAAGGGGTTGGTTTCAACATGATCCAAGTAGACGATTTGCTTTGCTCCTATTATTATTCCATTAGATCCTCATAATGAGCTCTCAACTTAGAGCTTCCACATACAGTTCCAAGTAGGGTTCATACACTTCTGAAAATCCACTCTTGCTCTAACAGTAGACAGTACATAGGTGAACAGTTAACAATAGGGAGCAGCTGAGAATATGGATGAAACTTTTCTCACTGATCCATCCTGCTCACCCCCTGTTGCAAGGCCAGGTTCCTAACAAGCTGCAGATAGTGCAGGACTTGGTAACTCATGCTTTAAAAGAAACTGCCATGTCCCTTCAGCAGGAGTTTCAAAAGTACACATTGGGTCAATCTCTGGTTAGACAGTCCAAGACAGGTTGGAAGACATGATAGTCAGATACGACTGCTTAAGGATATGAATCCAAGTTATTTATCAGATGTTCAGTTCTGAGCTTTGTGCTACTGTGTTTAATGAAAAGTGATATATGCATCTGCTGTCATAGTTAAATGATTATTGATTAATCAATAGTTAACACAGAAAAATCATTATTCCTTGCTATTTCACAAGGAATGTCTATAGTAGCAGCTTAATCATTCCTTGAGCTTAGGGGGTTCTGGGGTGAGGGAAGGTCATGCTGGCAATTGGACACTGAGCTATGTTGTCATCCAACTTTATGTTTCACTTTGAGACAAGGTCTTACTAATCAATAAGCATACATAGTGTTAGTTGTGTCTCTCAGGTACAGTAAGTCAAAGCTCTAATCTACCATTTCTGGGGATGGTAAGGGCTTTGCTTGTGCTATCCATCTATTTTGAGGAAATAGAGACTGAGAAAGACATTCGGGGATGGAAAAGCTGAATGGGGTCCAAGGAACTCTACATGCACGGTTATGTAAATATTTCCATTGCCTTTGTATCAGATAGAGTAGTAAGCTCCCATGGCCATAATAATTTAAAGCTGAAAAGTGATCTGTCTGAAATTGTCCCCAAGGTATAATGCTATTGTGGCTATAATGACTGATGATGAAAGAAACCTCACATTCTTTTTGAGCTTCAGAGATGGCCTAGAAAATGGAAATATTACTTATCTGGACAGATGGGAACCTGAGAGTTTAGGACATAATATTTGATTTCCATTCATATTTATACTTGGATATGATCCTAAACCAAAAATCATAACCTTACATAAATTGTCTGGCCAATGAAATTATTATTAGTATTAATTATTATTGTTAATATATATTTTTGCAGGTCTAGGGATTGAACTCAGGCCCTTGCACTTGCCAGGCAAGTACTTATTCTACTGAGCTATCTCCCTAGCCACCAATATTTGTTATTACATTAATACTTCAGTGTTCACTGGTAAGCACAGTCTGGAATAGGGACTTTCCTTGGGGATTCTTCCACCCACTCAAGACTGGAAACTGTTACAAAGTTGCAGGGCAGGAGAGGCAGAGAGCATTAAGGCTTGCTTCTGGCAAGACAGAACCCTCCTCTGGTACCTGAAGAATGAATAGCAGTTATCCAATGAACATAGAAAGGACATTTAATCAACCTATATGTAGCAGATAGGTAACAAATGCTCCATGTAATGTGATTTCACTAGAATTTGATGACCTGAAGTTCAATGTCATTATCCCCCTTTTTGCAGCTGGCAAAAGGTGAAACTCAGAATTTTCCAGAATTGCCGGATGCTATGTGCTCGGTCAGTGAGATGGTTAATATTGGGACATAGTCACTCAAAATTCAGCATGTTTGTGGGTACACCACTACAATATATCTGGGCACAGGCACCTATGTGGCATGTCCACAGCAAGGAAGAGCCTGCATTGTCCATGGAAAACTGTAGGTGGACAAACAGTGGGAAAACTTACGGAGATATGTATAGGACTGCATCCCAGTCTGCAATGGAAGCTCTCCATAGGAATGTGCATAGCATAAACTTGCTCCTCAAAAGGACCTCCTATTAAACACACACATTCTCTCTCTCTCTCTCTCTCTCTCTCTCTCTCTCTCTCTCACACACACACACACACACACATTGCTGGCACGTTACTTATCAAAAGCAAGACAGTGTAGATTCATTTAATTTTTTAAGTAAAAGCAAACTTCACTTCCAAAGAATGTTGAGCAATGTCAAAAGCACCATATGAGATTTGTAAACACAAATAAGTTCAAGATAATTCTGATGTTCCAATCAAATTTCAAATACTCCAGAAAGGAAAGAGGTTCTTCTGATGTACAGCCCTGATGTATAAATTCCTATTTCAATTTTTCATGATCGTAGTTGAAATTGAGAAATGAAAAGCCCAAACACCTCCTCAACAATTCATCGTGGCTAGATTTTTGGATAAGCTATGGAGGAGTTCATTCTAATTTGAAGTACAGCTAAGGTCCCTTGTTAAAAATGAAATGTCTACTGTAAATAAAAATACACTATTTTTTCTTAAAGTCTCACATCTTGCTAAACTTACAGATTTATAAAACTGGCTCATACTTACTGCAGTCTCTTTAGAAGGGCAAAGACACAGTAGCAAAAAGAAAACAGTGAGATGTGTAGAAGGACAATAAAGCGATAAGAAGTACTGCCCATCTAAGCAAAATAGACAGGGACCATGTTGTAAATTCAAGGATCAAAGAAGCTGGCATTTTGAGTTGTTAAATTGGAATCCTTGAAGCAAATGGGAACTAAGAGCCAGGCAAAGGAAGTCAATATCGAGCAAGAAGTAATGAACAAAGGTGTGCAGAGAATCCCTATGTACTTGTATGAAATAGCCCAGTTCAGCATCACAAGAACAAAGCTGTAGTCTGTTGCCTGTTTTTTTTTTTTTTTTTTTTTTTTTTTAAGGAGCTCAACCTCTTCCTCTGAGTGCACATGCGTTTGGTTGCAGGGTACTCTGCTCAGAAAGCACACTGGGCAGTGAGAGCGCTCCCAGCCCCAGAGCTAGGCTGCTTTCTCACATTTTAACCACATAGACTATTTACATATGAAAAGCAAGATCTCTGTATCATGTAAGAGAGACCAAAAACAATATCCCAGGAGCAAGCGGCATGCCTAATACTCAGCTCTTGGTTTCAAATTCCTTCCTGCATTAACACGTTTAATACTTCATGGAGAAATGACTGACTGATCCTAAGAGTGGTTCAGGAAGTACAAAAGGAGAGCCTGCAGCATCCTGTTAAGTGCCAGAAGGCAGGAAAGAAAACGAGCGAGCCACATTCATGGGCATAAGTTAGAGGCAAGGAAACCAAGCTCCCAGTCACCAAAACCAGAAAAGTTTAAGGAACAAAACAGAAGCGATAATGGATTTATGGATTTCAACTCAAAATGTAAAAAAAAAAAAAAAAAAAAAAAAAAAAAAAAAAAAATATATATATATATATATATATATATATATATATATATATGTATATATATATATGAGATTACACTAAAGTATTGGCTAAAATCAATAGGGAGGAGCGACAAACCTCCCATGTAGAAAATCTTCCAGTACTTTCTAGGAATGCTCTGCCATCAGGCCAAAAAATCATAATTCTCCTCTCCGTAAGGGTGCACTGAGTAAAATTCCTTCCTTCCTTCCATTAAACACAGTATGAAAAGTTTTAAATAGACAGTAGAGAAACCTAGAAAAGGCTCTGCCTCACCAAGGCACACATATTCCTCATGGGCACAGTTAGGGTTTTCTTATGATGTGATGAAAAAATTTTACCTTTTTGTTCATCCACCTTAAGACTCATAGCTCTACTCAGCTTAGAAAAAGTAACAAACTGCTAATGAATGGCATTCTAAAAATAGCTAACCAGAAGCTATTAATGTTAGCACACATAAGAAACATGTAATAAGTGCAACAACTAAAGGCAAATAAAGAAAATATTATTAAAATCAACGTAGAAGCCAGGCATGGTGATATACAGCTGTAATTTCTTCTCTGTGGGAGGCTGAACCAGGAAAATCTCAAGTTAGAGCCTATTCTGGGAAACTTAGCAAGTCAGTAAGGCACTATCTAAAAATAAGACCTAAGTAATGAAGATGACTGAAAATGCAGCTCAGTGTGTAGACTAAGTTCAACACCCAAGACTAGAAAATTAAGTAAGTGTTGGCATTTTGGATCAATCCTTTAATAAAAACATGATATTATATAAAAATTAAAGTAATCTGAACAATGTAAGAATTCCAGTTAATAACAAAAGTATTATTAATTAATTACAACAAAATTACCACATAAATGATTTTAATAATAATTGGTAAAATTATCTTTACTGTGTTTTACATAACTGTGGAACTTTGTAAAATGTCTATTCTTTTTTAAGAAAAAGACAATACATTTTCCCTTTCACATAAAATACGAGGGCTTATTTTCACTTCTCTTACCTTTTACCACATGTAGACAGTAACCTAGGGTTCATGGCTGTAAGAGAAGTAGAATGTGCAGTCAATTTCTTTCAATATACTTCAGTTCACTGAATAATTGTCCCATAATTAAAATTTATCTAAAACATATTGCACTTCTAAAGTAAGTCTGGGTTAAAGAACAAGAATGAATATGAAGTAATAGAGAAAATAATAAGTAAATATTGGTTAGGTGCCCCTGCCTCATTTGTCCTAGATAGGCCTACTCTTCATTGTAGCTCCAACCAGGGAGAAGATTCTACACATGTCAAAAACAGTAGCACTTTCATCCCCGCAGAGGAACTCCTAGTGATCATTGGAATGGTTCTTTTCAGATCCTGAGCACCATGAGCTGCCTTAGTCAATTTCCTGTCCTTCATATGAAATTCCTTCCACCCGTAACTAAGGAGATGAGGTCTAGTGTGGCTCACAAGTTCAGTCCAAGGTGGGCTGGTTCCAAGGCAGAATGGAGAGTGCAGAGATGTGAGGAAGAGAAAAAGATGCTCAACTCATGGCAGTCAGGAAGCACAGAGAGAAAGGAAGGGCTGGGAGGAAGACAGCTACCCCGTTACTTCCCAGAGACCTGCCACTTGCAGCCAGCCATGCCCAAGAATTTTCAGTGAATGGACCATTTAACAAGTATAGCAGCTCCAAGATGCAGTGATCTTTCAAAAGCCCTGCCATTGAACACATGAGGTTTCAGAGTCAGAAACTTCTTGATCTGTACTCTATAATAATACCAACCAATAAAAAAAGTAATGCAATAGCTAAGAAAAAGATCAGCTTGGAAGACCAATGGAAAAGCTAACCCAAACATATGGAAAATATTGAGATGCCAGAAGTTAATAGATTAAGTATTTAGTGAGGTTTGAATTGATTAAAATAATAGCTAGCAGATTTCAAAATGAAGGCAAAAGAGGATGAGGATAGAGTGTCTTTCAGTGTGAGAGGTGATTAAACAACAGTTAAATTATCTCTCAACATACATGACTATCTCAACATACATGGCTATGGATACGGCTACCATCTAGAAAACGAACTCAAATCCTTGGAATATGACACAAAGAAAAAGGATACTATAAGAAAAGAAGAGAGAGTCTGGGATTTCGTTAAGTGGACCGCCATCCATTAGGACACTAGGGTAGAATGGAGTAAGTGTGCTGAAAGCAGTTGTTAAAGGCAAAAAAGAAGATAAATATTGAGCTGACACAACATGTTCTACTGTTGGAAGACAGCTTTATTTGTTCATGTCTAAGGGTACATTCTGCAACTTCTAAAAATTAAGAAGGAAATCCTTCAGATATACAGACAGAGAAATAGGAACTGGGGAGATAACTAACTTTTAAATAAGCAAGGGTAAGGCAGAAGGAAGTATGAAGAGTTTGATAATAATAGAAAAAATCCTAAGCCAGGAGAATGCAGAATGCGTACATCAAAGACAGCTAAACTAGCACCAGTTATTTTTAAAAGACTTTAAAAAAGAGAAATTGCCTGAAAGCACAAGTAATTAAAAAGGAGGACTGATAATCAATAGTAATAATGGGAGGAAGCTACAACCCATGCTGAAAGAACCTTACTTATATAAAAGAATTTTGTATATAACTCCATAAAAGTAAACATAACTAAGTAACTTAGATAAGGTAAAGAAATATGACACTGAATTCAAGGCAAGCGGGAAAAAAAATAGAAATGCATATGTGAGCAAAGTAGAATGTGTAACTCCAAAAATAAAAGCAACACAATACAAAATAAATAAAGTACAAAGTAAATACTATTTAGCTGACAAGGGATTCATATTCAGCCTATGGAAGTAATTCAAACAATTCAACAGCGAAAATCTCAAGTAATCAGATTTAAAAATAGGTCAAGGACCTTAATAAAAAATTCTCAAAAGACACAAAATAACGTAAATATATTAAAACATCATCAATATCACTAATCCTCAGGGAAATGCAAATGAAAACCATGATGATCCTCTCCTCAGTCAGTTATAATGAAGAAAACACAATAGAAAACATGCTGGTGTGGATGCAAAGAAAGAGGAACTTTTACGACTTGTGCATGGATGTTCTGCCAGTGTCTCATATGGTCACAGGTGGTTTTTGAGAAGTGACTGGATCATGGGTGTGTGACACTGGACTAAAGGTTTGAGAGACTTGCTTAGTCCACTAATCACTTTAGCATGGCTTTGGATGTGACCAAATGGATTTACTGAGGACAGAAGCCCCAACCTGAGCGCCAGTGGCACCGACCAATAGGGTTGTGGTCTGCATGGAATAAAAGGGAAGGAGAGGCTCCCTGCTTGTGGCTCCCTGCCTGCTCTTGCACCCACTCTTTTTTCTCCAGATGCTATTCTGCCATGATGGTCTCCTGTTATGGTTTGTGTCTCCTTGTCCCGTAAAGCCTCATATAGTCATGGGGTGGACTTCTAGACTTTGTGATCAATTCCTAGTCCAGTGCTCAGATTATGGGTATGAGTGAGTGCTACACCCACCCGAGGCAGATATCCTCAATGCAACATAAGGGAGACAGACTTGCTCTCAGTAGCTTTTGTTGCTATTTCTCCTCCCTTTTGCTCTTGCTCTTTGCCTCCATCACGAAAGGTTGTTCTGTGCCACTATGCGCCACTCTGCCTTCAAGCCAGCTGAGTATGGATTAAAACCTCCACAGACTGTGAACTACATCAACTTTCCCTTCCCTAATTTTGATAGTCAGATATTTGTCCCAGCAATGAGATAAGAGTAACCAACACACCTCCGTTAAGACCAGTGGACTGTGAACTAAAACTTCTGCAAACTGTGAGCTCAACCTTTCACCCACTAAATTTTCTGGTTTGGGTCCTGTGTCTGCCCCAGCAAGATGAAAAATAACTAAGACAGGAACTCTTGAATACTGTTGTTATAAGTGTATATTGGTACAGTCATTGTAGAAAGCCATGTGAAGATTGTCTAAGGAACTCAAAATAGCACTACTGGATAGTCCAGCAGTCCCACAACTAGGTATACACCAAAATGAAATGAAATACTCATTTCATTAATGAGACACTTGAATCCTATGTTTAGTGACACACTATTTGCAGTAGCCTAGATGTGGGATCAACCAAGGTGCCTTTTTAAAACCTGTTTTTAAATATAAAGACACGTTTACTTCTTAACATTTTATAACTTAGACATTATGAAGTAGCTTTAATGATCTTTAAGAGCTATAATATTTTATCCATGACCCTAAAAGGCTCTTGTATATCTCGTTATGTAAAAGGCACTTAGTCTATTTGTAAGAGTTATCAAACTCTTAACAGTTTTAGCATGGTTGAAAATTCTAAGTCTTAAGGCTTTTTTTTTTAATTTGGTTTTTGTTTTAGTTCTTTTTGTTTTTTTATTTAAGGTAAACTCTTAGCTATAAGGCCCTTTATATATGAACAGCTAAACATTTTTAATATTTAAAGGCACAAAATAAATATTATCGTTTTAAAAGGTATATATAGCGGGACATAAACTATTCAGACTAAAACCACTCCTAAATATAAAAGCGCAAGCATTAAGTTTGGTACTTTTATTTGTAACATCTGAAGCAATTTGTAATAAGTCGTGAAGTCCACAGCCTTATATAGCCCTATCTTTATGGCATTTTTCTTGGGAGCTCATATGGCATTTTGCAGGGGACTGGCTTTGTTTTGTTTTGGTAGCCTTTTTTTTTTAGTAATTTGGTTTTGGGGCTGTTTTAAATTTGGGGGGGGGTATTGAATAGGCTTTTTACTCACAGCTTTACATGTCTCCTTAGGGAAACATTGTCTGATCTTTTAGGTCTTTTGAAATCTAGGTGGAAGCTTTTTAAAACTTAGAACTCTTGTATTTTGTATGTATTTAAAACTAATGCCATGTGAATGATGTTAACATCTGTTGTCAGCTGCAGCAGTAACTAGGCTTTTTCCTTTCCCTTTTTGTCTTTTTTCTTGGCTATTAGGATCAAGTGCCTGTATTACCAAGCACTGTGCTGAGCACTCTGACCCTAATTTCGAGGAACATTTTTTTTAAACTTTATTTATTTATTTGTGTTATGGACAGCTCAGCCTGCCCTGGGAGTGGGGCTGGCACAGCATATGGTGCTGAGGATTGAACCACGGTCCCTGGGGTTGCCTCAGCTTGCTTAAGCAGGAGCTTTAGACTGCTGAGCTATCTCACTGGCCCCTCAAGGAACATTTTTGCTGTTGTTGCCATTGTGCAACGTGACATAGCCACTGCCTCTAGTTTGGAACACGGGGCTCTGGATTTTTTTAAATCAAAGTTTTCTAATCTTATTGTTTTGATGCTGTAAAGAGTGAGAACCCATCATCTCTTTTATTGTCCTTAGGGCAAATTGTTTTATTTTTTTTAAGGAGGGGAAGGTAATGGAAATTTTAGCTCTGTCTTACAGTTTATAGCTTTTTCGGTGCTTTTTTGGCCAAATTGACATTTTAAATCATCTTATTGGACTCTGTTTTTAATTATTAACATAAATTTTACTAAAAGCCCCCAATACTGGCTATGTCATTGTTTTGTCATGTGACTGTCTTGAATTTTTTTTGTTGTTGTTTCATTAAGCAGTTTACTGTGTTTTATTTTAATTTTAGGTAAAGTCTCTGAACACAAGCAAAACATAGACAAACTTTTTGTCAAATAATAAAACAAATCATCTGGAGTTTAATAACCAATGTAATTTTTTTTCTTTTGTTTTGTTTTCACAGAAACCTCTCTAGTCTGGTCTTTATAGGTAGGATTTTTGTTAGCATTTTGATTTTTTGAGCTCTGACGAGAATCTCTCATATAGAAGATCTGAAAGCGTTATATCTCTTTGTTAGTAGGAAACACTTTTAAACTTTTTAAAAAAATTCTCTTTTTATAAGCTATTTTTAAAAGCTTTTCAACAACACAGTTAGATAGTCATAGCAGTGTTATTGGTACAAAATATCTGACACCTGATATTAAGGAAAGAAAGGTTTATTTAGCTTCCAGATTGTGGAAGTTTTATTTATATTTGACTGACTCTCAGGCACAGTGGCACATGGCAGAGAGCAGCAGTTTATGGAAGCAGAAAACATGGAAGAGGAAAGGGGAAGGGCGGCCGCTGTGGCTTGTTGCAAGGCCAAGCTAGCCCGGAGTGGTAGTGTCATACCTACACAATGTTTGCGTCTTTTTCTTGTATAGGATGAGGGTGTAAGAAAATAAGAATCTTGACTCATTGCTGAGTTACTTAATTAAACTTTTGAATTTCTGAGGTTGACATAATGTATCAACCACTACAGAGCCCATTCACAGATGGATGGAAAAAAGAATACAGGATACGTACCCAGTGGGGCTGCAGAGGTAGCTCCATGGCCTAAGTGCCTGCCTGGGAAATTTAAGGTTGTGAGTTCAAACCCTGGTCCCTCAAAAAATAAAATAAGTAAATAATAAATAAATAAAGGATATGTACACAGTGGAATATGGTCCTACCATAAGAAAAGAATACTATACTCTGAAACATTATATACAGAACTAAAAAACTTCATGTTAAAAAATTAAGCCAGGCACAGACTTATGATGTGCAAATACCATGTGCTATGATTTATTTGTGTAAAGCTAAGCTGTAGGTCTCACAGAAAAAGAGACAGGAATGATGGTCAGTAGAGACAGAGAATGAGAAAGAAAAGGGAATAAAAAGAAAAGGAGATAGATAATGATCAGATAAAGTCCAATAAAATACAATTAGCTAGATTAAGTACTTTAAAAACAATGGGAAGCAATGCATAAAATTTATATTTTGATTTAGAATAATGGCATGTGTATCTATGTTTATAGTTTTACTTTTTATTATTCTTTCCATGCATTTATACTAATAAATATATAAATTTTTAAACCATGAACCTACAGGTACATATTAAACTATGTTTGCATGTAAACTTTAAAAATATAAGATGAATTTCCTTTGGATATATATGACAGAAATGCAGTTAGAGGCCTACCAGAGTTCTGCTGAATTTGGCCATACTCCTCACCCTGAAGACCACCCCACAGCTGTCCAAATGGAGTTCTGGTGAATGCAGCTGTCATCCTTGCTCTGAAGACTGTCAGAGAGACCTGATTACCACAGGAACCTGAAGGAGTTTTGAGGGACCATACCCTGCACTCATCTTCCACCAAGAAAGCCTTGCAACACTGCAGCACACACTCAATACCATCAAATCCTCCTTAAACTTCAGCCTGGCTCCTCCCCTCAGTGAGGTTGATGCCACACTAAGCCACACACCTCAGGAGCTTTGATGAGTCTACCCTGCCTTCTTGCTTTTCTGAGATCCTTGCTGATCAGCACCCCACCTACCAAACATTGCAGCTGGTCAGACAGAGCATTGGAGGCTTTAAAAAATGACAAAACGAAGGAACACAACACAACCTTAGGCCTCTAGCCCAACCAACACAGATCCAGGAGACGAGGTAATAGAAGGACTTGGAAGTCACATAGCTGAGGTCAAGGTGAGAGCAACTGAAGTAAAGAAAGAATTCTATCAGGCTATGGAGGAAATCAGATGAAAAATAGTCTCTTAAGTAAGAAAGGGAAGGACAACAATCATGAAAGAATTGCTTGATACATCTAAGGAGGACATAGATTAAAGATAGAAAGGAATAGAAAAATAGTGGAAACAGTGAATGAACAATACAAGAAATTATAATGTCTGGAACAGATTCAGACAGATATGCAAACCATTAACTCCACTGAAAGTGGGCAAAACTGCTAGAATGAAAGAAGATAGCATTGTAGCTAGTGAATACGAAAGGAAGCATCTCTTAAAAATAATGAGAAACCAGGAAATGACAATAAAGTAGCTGCAAGCTGATAGAAAGAAAGATAATATGAGTTATAGGTATCAATGAAACAGCTGGATGTAACACAAAAGATATAAAAAGAGTGTTTACAGAAACAGTAGCAGAAAATTTCAAAAGCATGGGGAAAGAATCTCTTATACAGTAACTGATACATATAGAACTCCAGCTAGTCATAATCAAAATAAATCATCACCCAGACACATAATAATCAAGATTACTGAGACTGAGCAAAACAACAGAATATTAAAAGCTGTTAAAAAAAAAAAAAAAAAACAGATCACGTATGATGCAAAGCCCACCAAAATCATAGCAGATTTTTCAACACAAAACATCCAATCAAAAAGAGCTTGGAATGGGATATTTGAAGTCCTGAAAGAAAACAAATTTCAACCTAATATATCCTGCAAATTTAATGGAGAGATTAAATACTTCCATTAGAAAGAACAACTGAAGAAGTTGATGACAACCAAACCAACCCTACAATGAGTACTGACAGATATTTAGAAAGAGAAAAGATGAAGATAACCTTAAAAGCAACAGAAGATAACCACCAAACAGAGAAAGCAAGCCAAATGGAAGTACAAGGATCCTACTGTGGGAAAACAACACGACAAAGATAAGCCAATACATTTTAGTTACAACCATCAACATAAATGGCCTCAGTTCACCAATCAAAAGAAACAGGCTAACAGAGCAGATCAACAAACAAAATCTAACAATATTCTGTGTAAAAGAAACACATTTAATTCAAAAACAAATTCACAGGCTGAATGTCAAAGGATAGAAACCAATACTCCATGAGACAGGAACCCCACCCTAACCCCCAAAAACAGAGGTAGCAATTCCAGTTGCAGAAAATATTAACTTCAAACCAAGTGTTATTAAAAGAAATAAAGAAATTCACTGCATATTTGTTAGAGAAAAACTGAAAGAGGAAGATACAGCATTTGTAAATATGTATATACCCAATTCAACTACATGAGACACATTTTAACAGACATGAAAAATCTAATGAGTAATAACGTAAGTGTACTTGGGGACTTTAACACCCACGGAGACAAAGAGATAGATCTGCAATGCAAACATAACCAAAGAGATAACAGAACTAAACCGAACTTGTGAAACAATGGACTCAGTAAACTTTCCCAGAGTGCTCCACCCAGCAGCATCAAAATAGACATTTTTCTCAGCTGCACATTAGATATTCTCCAAAAATAGATCATGTTCTAGCACATAGATCACCTTAAGTAGGTGTAAAGGAATCTAAATTATCCCAAGTACACTATCCTACCACCGTGAAATGAAGGAGGTGGAAGTTTTTTTTTTTTCAAAAAATAAAACAGTAAAAATTTTGTAACCACATAGAAACTAGATAACACCTTCCTTAATAATCAACGATTTATAAGTTTAATTAAAGAAGAAATTAAATAATATTTACAATCAAACAAAAATGCAGATGAAATTTTCTGGGACCTATGGGAGGCAATGAAAGCTGTCTTAAGAGGGAAATTTATAGGGCCCGGCGGGATGGCTCAGTGGTCTAAGGCGCCTGCTTGGGAAAGCTTGGGCGGCTTCAGGGACCCCAGTTCGATCCCCAGCACCACATGCTGTGCCAGCCCTGCCCTTGGGGTGGGCTGAGCCTGCCAAAAAAATGAGTGAATAAACAAAGGTTCTGAAACAAGAATAAAAATAATAAATAAATAAAAAGTTTTTTAAAAAATAAAAAAGAGGGAAATTTATAGCAATAAATTCTCACATCAAGAAATCAGAAAGAGTTCAAATAAACAATCATATGCTACACGTCAAATTCCTACAAAAACAGGAGCAAGTCAATCCCAAAGCCCAAAGAAGGCAGAAAATTATAAAAATCAGAGCAGAAAAAAATGCAGTGCAATGGAGATGAGGAAAACAATATACAGAGTTGGTTCTTTGAAAGAATAAATAAAATTGATAAACCCCTAGCCAACCTATGTTTCATTAACAAATAAAGAAAAAATTCAAAGTCAAGCAGTAAGTGAAAAGGATGAAATCACTCTAGATCCTATAGAAATTTAGAATATCATCAATACTTATTTCCAAAATCTTTACTCTCACAACATGAAAAACAGAGAAAAAATTGACAGATTTCCAGATACATATGAACTACCAAAACTAAATCAATAAGATATAAAAATTACAAATAACCCAACGTCAATCAATGAAATTGAAAATGTAACCAAAACCTACTAACAAAGAAAAGTCCACGTTCTGAAGTATTCATAGCTGAAACATACAAGATTTAGGGAAAACCCAATGCTAACTCTTCTCAAACTTCCTTGAAATTGAGACAGCAGAAATTCTACCAAAATCATTCAGGGAGGCAAGTATTACTCTGATAAAACTGTAGAAGGTCTTAACCTAAACAGAATTACAGGCCCAGCTCCTTAATGAGCATAGATGCAAAAATCCTCAGTAAAAGTCTAGTGAACAAAAAGCAGCAAAGCATCAAAAACATTATGTATCATTCCAAGGGGGATTCATCCCAGGAATGTAGTGATAGTTTAATATACCCAAAACCTTAAATCTAATATACCACATCAACAGAGCCAAAGACAAAAATCACATGATCATCTCAATAGTCAACAGATGCAGAAAAAGCTTTTAACAAAGTCTTACACTCAATCAGGATTAAAAAGAAATCATTATAGAAAATTAGAATAGATGGTCTGTACTTCAACCTGATAAAAGCCAGCTATGACAAGCTAACATCATACTAAGTGGAAAAAATTGAAAGCCTTCACTTTAAAACCAGGAACAAGACAAGGATGTCCACTGTCACCACTGCTGCTCAACATAGTTCTGGAAACATTAGACAAAGCAATTACCCAAGAGAAAAAAAAAACAAGGAATAATGACTGGAAAAGAAGACCTGAAATTATCATTATTTGCAGATGACATGATACTGTACATAGAAGATTTCAAGACCTAAGAGACTTGTAGATTTAATAACCAAATTCAATAGTGTAGCAGTGTACTCAAAAATCAATAGCATCTCTATACACAAACAACAAATGCACTGATAGATAAATTATGGTAACCATGCCTTTCTCATGATATCACTCAAATAAATGAAATATTTAGAAATCAGTCTTACAAAGGAAATGAAGGATTCGCGCAGTAACAATTATAGTACTCTGAAAAAGGAGAGCGACAAGGATTTCAGAAAATGCAAATCCCAATTAAAATACCATTAGTATATATCACAGATCTAGAGGAAACATTCTAAAATTCATCTG
Organism: Myocastor coypus; assembly: GCA_004027025.1. Classification (NCBI taxonomy): domain Eukaryota; kingdom Metazoa; phylum Chordata; class Mammalia; order Rodentia; family Myocastoridae; genus Myocastor; species Myocastor coypus. The sequence goes on along the minus strand of PVJA010004718.1, from coordinate 43,959 downwards.
GAACTAGAAGAGTCCTAAAATAGTAAAATCAATCCTGAATAATAAAGAAAAGGCAGGAGTCATCACAATTCTTGACTTGAAATTATACTACAAAGCTACAGTGATATAATCAGCATGGTACTGGCAAAAAACAGAACTGAGCATCGGTGGAACAGAATAGAAGTCGTAGACACAACTACAAATACACTCAGCCACCTTATCTGTGACAAAGGTACCAAATATATTCATTTGAAGAAATATATTCTCTTTAATAAATGTTGCTGGAAATGCTTGTTTTCCACATTCTGAAGGCTTAAAATAAATTCATGTCTCTCACCATGCACAAAAGTACAGTTAAAATGGGAACAAAAGATTTAAGACTAAAACACTAAGAGAAAGTTGGTAGAAACCTTAAGGGCATAGGGGTAGGTAAAGAGCTCATGAACAAAAATTGATTTATATGAAAAGTACTTCGAAGAATCAAAAATTGGCATCTCATTTTTTGAAAAGTTTCTGTACATCAAAAGAAATCACTAAGGGAGTAAAAAGAAAAACCCATGAATAGGGGGAAAAAAAATCTTAGCAGACTGTCCTTCAGATGAAGGACTTCTACTTAGAGCACATAAATAATTTTTAAAAATCAGGCCTCCAAAATTTAAAGGCCCAATCAAAGTAGGGGCATTTGAGATGATTCTATATTTCTCAAATGAAGAGATACAAATAGAAAATAAATATATGGAAAATATTCAACATCATTGATCATTCAAAACATGCAAATTAAAACAACACCAAAAGAATGTCTATCATCAAGAAGTCAACCAATAAGAAATGCTGCAGAGGCTGTTGGAAAAAAGAAGCCCTTCTCCACTGTTTGGAATGCAGGCTGCTACAACCATTATAGAAACCAGCGTGGAGAATTCTCAGAAAGCTATAACTGGAGGTTCCATTCAACTCAGCCATTTCCCTCCTACATATTCTTCCTAAAGAGCTGAAATCATCATACCATTGTTCATAGCAGTACAGCGTGTTATAGCTAAATCTTGTAAATAATCCAAATGTACATCAACTGAGGACTGGATAAAAGAGATATGGTATTTTTATGCAATGAAGTATTATTCTATTATAAAAAAGATACATTTTGGGGCCGGCAAGATGGCTCAGCTGTCTAAAGGCAAGCTTTGGCAACCATAGGGACTGTGGTTCAATCCCCAGCACCACATGCTACACCAGCCCCACCTCCAGGGCAGGCTGAGGTGGCCATAATTGAAAAAGGAGAGAGAGACAGAAAGACAAATTTGAGGTTTATGTAGATAAATGGATGCAGATAGAGACTTTATTGATAAGTGAAATAAATCATACCCATGCATACAAACATATTATCCCACTAGTGTGAGAATCTGGAAGAGTAATTTAAATCCTAAACATACAATAGATATTGTGGAAGGGAAATAATTTGTTCATTGGGAAGTAAAAACTGGGATGAAGAGCAGGACAGGTAAAAGAAGGGGGAAAGACGCATTTAGGTACATATACAGTATAGTTTGAATAATTGTATTATTGATTTCTGCTGGGTTTTGAAAGGAGCAGTGAATGCTTAAAATATCTTTCTTTTGAATTTCTTACAACTTTTTTGCTATTATTTTGTTTCATATTTTTCTTTAAACAAATCTTGCATATTTACATCTGGTAGCCTGAGCAATTAATTTGAAGATAGCATCATGTAATTCAGCAGCCATTATGGAATTCCTATTAACATATTTAGTGAAATTTTGCATCATTTCTAATGCTGTTTTTTTTTTTTTTTTCCTATCACTATATTGTATTCCTCAAAATTAAAAAAACCTATAAAATGCAGTTAGAGAGCAGGGATTAGTTGTAGTATTCTCTACATATCCTACTAGGGTGATTATGGTCTGCAGTTATCTACAACATATTTCAAAGTAAGTAGAAGAGTCAAAGTTTCCCAACACGTAGAAATGACTGATATTCACGGAGGCAGAGATGCCAACTACATCATATGATCATTACACAAGGTATATGCATACTAAGTCATCCTATATACTATGCACATGTAGAAATATTATATGTCAATAAAACAAACCCTGCATGTTGAGAAATATTAATTTATTTGATCCTTAGAAAGTCTTAGCATTTTGTAGTCAAAAGAACAACTTTTAACCTTCGAAATCCTCATTTATGACATAGACTTTTAAATAATTGATTTAAACTTGATATATTAAATAAAAAGAAAAGGTGATGTGCTAAAATGTATTTTAGAAACTGATAAACTGGTTTGCCGTCTCATAATATTTTCATGTGTTATTTTTAATCACAAGACATTTCAATAACAAAATTCTCTAAAATTTTACAAGAACATTTTATCACAAGTTACTTGCCCATGACATCATTGTAGTTATCATTAGTGGAGTACTCATTTCCATGAGTACCTTCAATCAGAAACATACAGTTGTATAAAAAACGTGTTTTTTAAGAGTTCTTACACATGCATAATAAATTCACTCTCTTCATTCATTAGTTGAAGAGGTACCATGAAGTTCCAGAGTAGCTAGTGAACAAGGCTTGTGTACTACATAATCATGAGCACCCAGCCACAAAAAAACGCACCCTTAACATCCTGTGGTACTGCAGGACTACTGTAGCTGAAACATTTTTGCATTCTCCTTTGCAGCCACAGTGATGCGAGAGGCCCGTTATGGTCTATAGCTGGAGTGTCATCCAAAAACCTCTTGTGCCAAGAGGTGGGGTGTTTGGAAAGTGATGGATCATGGATGCTATGCTCATAAGTAAACGCTTCATGAATGAGGTCAGGGCTGACGGTGCTGCAGAAGACAGGGTCTGGTGGGAGGAGTCACCGGGTGTGAGCTATAAGGCTGTTGTCATGCTTTGTACCTAAAATATCCCCAAAACTCTAAGTTTCACAGAAGGGCAACCACTGAGTGGCGAGGAATCACATGGAGTTTTTTTTTTTTTTTTTCATCCTAAGGACTATGCTTTTTAGCCCTTTTCTTGGCCTCCTCCTCTTCCTCTTCCTCTTCCTCTTCACATTCTCCTTCTTCTTCTTCTTCTTCTTCTTCTTCTTCTTCTTCTTCTTCTTCTTCTTCTTCTTCTTCTTCTTCCTTTTCCTCCTCCTCTTCCTCCTCTTCCTCCTCTTCCTCCTCTTTCTCTTCCGCCCTCCACTCCATTCTGCCATACTGCATTACCTTGGAGCATGCCAACCATGGATTGAATCAACTGAAAATTTAAGCCAAAGCGAAATAGCTCAGGGCCACAAGTGCCTGCCTGGCAAGTGTGAGGTCCTGAGTTCTATCCCCAGTTCCACAAACAAAAACAAAAACAAAAATGAACAAACAAATAAAACCTCTCTTCTATATTGAGGATGTTAGGTAGCTCTGCTTCAGTGACAGGAGAGTGACCATTCCAGGTCTGCACCCAGAACGTCTTGATACAGAAGAATCCCCAGCATCTGTCACCTACCTTCCAAAGTTGTGATCAGGTGGAGCATTAGTGCACACAATCCATTTCTATCTCCAGGGTTTCTGCGGTTGTCACTTCCTTTCAAAAATTCCTGTAGTTTTAATATCTTTTGGTAATGTTCAAACAGAAGTTGCAAGGCACAGCTGTCATCTGGTTTCACATTCTTCTGAAGCACCTCACAACGCTGCACACATCTAGCTGCTCAGCCACACTCAGCTCCTCCACAACTTTTCTCCTGTGTCTCCTCTGCTTGATAATTGTTTTGTTTTGTTTTTGGTACCAGGCATGAAGCTCAGGACCTTTCACTTGTTAGGCAGGTGATGCAGGTGACTCAGTCACTGAGCCATCTCCCCAGTTCCTCTAGCAATTGTTTTCCCTGGTGAACTGGTAAGGATGAAGCATCAACTGTTGATGCTGAAGCATCAACTGTTAGGATCCGCGGTATCACCAACTCCTTTTTTTTTTTTTGAAGGGGAAATGGGGTTTGAACTCGCAACCTTACACTTGCTAGACAGGCACTTTTGCCATGGAGTTATCTCCCCAGCCCCTAATCACCGACTCCTTGGCTGCCTCTTCACAACAACACATCAGTGCACCATAACACTCATATTGCAAGTGGGTCTTCCAGGTTTGGGTTCCTTCCAGTTTGTGAGTATTTAGAGTATTACTCAGTGTCAGTTCTTAGGGAATGTGGAAGGCATGCAGAAAAACTGAATGAGATGGATGAAATCAGTTACAGTAATATTCCCCCGGTCTTTCTTGTGTACCATTTTTTGTTTTCTCCATTTTTTTTTAACAAATCATGCAGATTCCTATTACTCACCACTACCAAATGTTTAGTTTTCCTTTATCTTCTTCTCACTCTTTCTGTCTCTTTGTCTTCGTCTGTCTCTTTCTGTTTCTGTATCTCTCTCTCTTTCTCATATACAGGGTCTATAAGGTCTTACTACACAGAGTAGATTGAGTGATCCTCCTGTTTTCAGCCTCCTAAGTGCTGGGATTACAGGTGCATACTACCACGCCCAGTCTGCCTCGCTGTCTCAGCTCACCCCAGGATGGGGCCAGCACAGCACACCTGGGAGCAAACCTCAGTTCCTGGGCCTATCTAAGCAGGCACTTCAGTTCACTTTATTATCTGGCTTGCCCTTTATCTTCCTGTCTCTGTTCTCCGGTATTTTCATTTATTCTGCAGTGGTGAATCTAGCGCTTTAAAGTGAGCTACATCCCACACCATTTTTATATTGAAAACAGAGTTTTGCTATGTTGCCCAAGGTGGGCTCATGTTGGTGATCCTCTTTCCACAGCATCCAAGACTGCTAGAGTTACAGATATGCACCTCTATGTCCAGATAATCTTTAGTATTTTAGTCTCCCTGTCCTGCTCAGTCTCCAGCTTCTTTGTCCTATTTATACCTTTGCCTTTAGGTTCTGGATCGCAAAGCTTTGGAGTCCATTCTGACCAAACTGAAATCTCCTTGAAGACAAGAGTGGGAGGGCGACGTTTAGAACACAGTGAAATACTTGTTCACTACGGACAGGAAGAAGCATGGGTGGCTATGCCTTTCTGAAAACTAGTACTTCAAAGCTGGAGTTAACAATGACAACCTTTTCTATCTTCCTGGCTTTCTCTCAGAAGAGAAAACTCCTGGAAATAAATGTGTGTGAGCTTTCTAGTGCGCATGTCCTGGATGTGGTTTCCCAGAATGCCAAGGCCATGATACCACTCCCAACAGGATACTACCTACGCAATAATATCTCATCAAAGACTACAATTCCTACCATGAGCTTTTGTAAGAGAAAATCAATTTGCTTTGTTAGAAAAAAAAGGCAATAGGAAACAGGATTTCATACACAAGAAAATACAGTTGCTCTGGTGGAAGAAAGAATAGATTCAAGGTAATAGAAATGAAAACACTAGGTGTGAGTGTTTGCGAGTACATGTGTGTGCACAAACATGTATATGCATGTTACCAAGGAGTGGAAATATGTTTGCATTTTGAGGAACCCCCTTTTATTTTTAAATCATTCTTCTGTATTAGAAGGTAAGGCTATAAGCAGAAGTCATCTACAATCTCCTCACTACATATGTCTAAGAATGAGTTTGTTATGCAGAAATGTCTCTTACATTTATCGGAAACACTCATTTATTTTTTGAGGTCATTTATGGTGGCTGTTAAATTCATCATTTTGATTGATATCATCATACTATCATAGAAAAGAGGCCACCTTGGGACCTATTTTTTCTACAAATTAGTTTTGTGGGCATGTAACTCACTCTACACTACCTGAAAGAAATGACATAATTAAATTTAATTTACTACAAGAGTGAAAAAGAATCTTTGCTTCACAGTAGATTCTGGGTAAGCCCATGAAATGTAGGAGAGGGAAATCTGTTTGAGTTGCGCAATTTCTCCCCACAATCCAAGGACTCCTTTGGCACCATTTTTAGGTACTGCATGTTTTTACCTTAGATCTGATTTGAGTACTGGTTAAGTTATCTCAGATAAAGTTGGGCTCTGGAATCACAAACATTCGCAGAGGGTAAATAAGCTTCTATCCCATTCTAGTAGAGGTCAATTGGATGACTAGAACATAATTTTTATAAATTGATCATAGAAAATTCTTTTGAGCCTCAGTTCTATTCCTCCTCCCTGAAATATGGTATTGGGATTTTACTTTTGAAAATTAGGTTTGTTGGTACAATTTAGACATACATAATGGTTACATTCATCATAGGAAATTTGTTCCTGAACAGGATATATCTTCATTCCTCTTTTTTCCCAATCTCCTCCCTCCCTTCAGACTTCTGTTCCCCTCACAAAACATTTGTGGAGAAGTAAGAATACTGGCTCCTCAAAACAATATTTAAATGTGTAAATGTGGTTGGTAACTAGTGAGCTGTCCTTGGGGAATAATCCCAGATTGCTAAGGAAACAGAGAAAAGAACTGAAGTCTGTGAAACGAATTTCTTACTTCTCCACAAATTAAGATAGATCTATGCTTCAGAAAGAAAAAAAAAATGAACAATGGGGCAAACATTTTAGGAAGAAAATATAGTAAACAAAAAGAAGATAGAAACATAGAGGCCAAGTTTGAATAAATGAATAGATGTCTTTGTTAATTGTTCTGTGATGCCTGCTATGACTGTGTCTAAATGTCTCTGCAAAGCTTCGTGTAGTCGTATTTTACAGCAAGGACTGAGTCTAGTGTCATTGACTCCAAGTGCAATGTTGGGATTCAGGGTCCTGGAATTAAGGGTGGGTGACTGTTGGATCATTCCACTAATTGGATTAGCATCCTCCTAATCCCAATAGCCTGGATACAATACAAGGGACAGAAAGAGGCTTGTCTCTCACTCTGCTTCTTGTTACTTCTGCTGTCTTTGTCATGAACTGTTGCCCCTCTATCCTGCCTTGGAGCCAGCCAATTATGGACCAAAACCTCTGCAAACTATGAGCTAAGTAAACCTCTCCCCCTGTAACTTTGTGTGTTGAGTATATTGTTTCACCAAGGAGAAAAGCAAGTAAGACAATGCCTGTCCGATGCATGGCAGTTGACTTGGGGAGACCAAGGCACTGAAGAAAAATACAATCATTGACAACAGACAGATTTTGTCTTACCCAAAGAGATAAAAGATATCCTTCAGAATCAGAGGTTAGACCAATAAAAATATTCTGGTTGCAAAGAACGCAGATCTTCTCCCCTGTGCTTCACAAACATAATCTGGGTTAATGCCAAATTAAGTAGTTTATTCCACTGCCAATGACCTTGCTCAAATGCCAAATTCAGAGCTAGCCCTAGATGATGAGTGAAACACTGAAAGGAACAACATGCTTTTCAATGGTTTTTTAAATCAAGTCTACACACGGAAGTTAACTGAAAAAATGATTGGTGATTACCTGCTTATCTCAGTTGTATCAGGTGTGAAGCAGAATCCAGAGTGTTTATAAGAAGACATTAGACGTAAGATGAGGGACAGTTATTCCAGTTTGTTCCTGAAAGTCTGCTTTGTGCACCTATCAGTTAACACTGGCTTAATAAAACTTTCATGGTGAAGCAAGCCTACCTCACATGCACTGCACACTCACGAGGCTCTAAAACTAATGCTAAATGAGAATAGCACCAGACGAAACTAAATATCACAACTATTCGTTCCGCTCATGAACTAACGACCTATCTTTCCCAAAAAGTTAAGGGATGCAGACACCCTTGTGTAAGTCTGAAGGGCATTTTGTAAGGCTTAAGCAAAAAGCCTTGACAGTTGACAACTTCAGCATACGACTTTAGAAATAACAAAGCTGTTCCAAAAGATCAATAAAAACCCGTTGTCCCAGAAATAGCATTCTAAGTTATCTGGCTTTGCTGCATAGATCCTTAACCCAAGTCTTACCCTTTAAAAACCCCCACCTCTCACCTTGACTGTGCAATGCCTTTCCTGGAAATATGCTCACTGTCCCTGTTACCATATAGTCTGAGCTAAATACCCTAATGTTTTCTGTATCACTTGTCTGTTGATAAATTCTGTTGCAACCCACAGTACTGCCCCTCCATTCTTGTTCTAAGGGCACATTTCTTACTTTGCCCTCAAAAGCCACAGACCCTTGAGTCTCAGCAGGGAAATTACTAACTTAAAGAGTGAAGTTAAGCATGATGGTGCACACCTATAATCAGTACTTGGGAAACTGAGGCAGGAGAGGATCGCCACAGGTAGCCTGGGCTACAGAGTTACAAAGCCAACCTGGACTGCACAGTGAGATCCTGTCTCAAATAAATAAAATAAAATAGCACGAAGAATTTTATTCTCAGATGTGAAACCCATTATGCTATTTCTAGAAAAGGTCATCCCTGCACATACTGTGCACACAGATCTTTGTCACATGTTGGTGCAGGAAGTCTGATTCTTCTATAAAAAGAAATGTCCCTCTCAGCAGGAGGGTGAGTGTCTCCTAAACTTAAGAAATATTTATCAACACAAAAGCAAGACTCAGAGTCAGTCTCTATGGCCTATAGAATATTCACAGGCACTTTCCTTCCTGTTTTCATAGTATGTTTTTGTGACTCCTGAGACTTGAGTGATTCAGCGATATTCTTAAAGCTACAAAAATCTAAAACCAGCAAAGGCCAGATTTACGTTCATGTTTCCTGATAGCAAGGCCATATTTCTGTCATCTTTCGAGATCTGCAACATCTAAATCTGGTAGTATCAGCTCTTCACATCTCCTTTGAGAATCAAATGCGCAATCCTTGTGGCCAAGGACCAAGATGATGTTTGCGGTGGGAGATGGGGGTCCAAGAGTGTCCGCTGGATTCTGTAGACGAGTGTATGCTCCTCCTCAGAGAAGTCAGGAAACTGGAAGCTGCGGTGGTTGTGGGGCGTGGAACACACCAAAAACACTAAAATTAACTCACAACTTTTTGTGCACTTGTGAGATTTTTAAGAGGTGAGTGGATCTGCTAGCAGAAAGCAGCCTTCAGCCATCTGGCAAGAATAGCAGCTAAGTGGGCTTCTGGGAAGGTCAAGCTGGCTCCCGATAGAGAGAAGATGGAGCTGCGCCTCCCCTTGCAGAAGCTGAAGAGGCAGGGAACAGCCAGTCATGGGCCAGTCATCCATGTATCCCAGCTCCCGTGCTCAGAAAAGCTGCAGGCAAGCTTTCAACAAAGTCCACAAAAGTGCTCCCCAAGCCCTTAGTATATTTGTAGTGTCCAGAAAGCCTAAATCATGAGAAAAACTACCTTCCATCAAGGAAGACTAAAGACTTTCACCAGTCTTGCATTTTCTCTCTCAAGTATGATCAGATGAAGATGAAAGCAGAGACATGGAGCCGTAAGGGGAGGGAAAACTGCACATGCTGACCGTAGCAGCTTGGAACGTAAGGTATGAAAGTCTGGGCTGACCTTGAGTCTGGCATGAAGGGGTACAGATGAAAGGATGCTTGTGAGCTGCATAGGAACCAAGGTGTGCTTGCTTTATGCTCACCTGGCCCACTTAGCATCCTTGAGGTCAGGGCAGGAAAAGGTAAGTGTAGCATATGATGTTATGACCCTGAAAAGCAGTGGCAGAAGGCAAACAGTTTCCATCCCACCAAGCCAAGCATCTCAATAAACAGATAAAGCATGTTTTTCATTACTTAAATATTAAAAATTTAAATCAAAGCAGCACGAGATGGCTCAATTTTCATACATTTATTTATTACAGAGCCTGGAAAGGAAGGCACACAATAGATCAGAGCTGTGCTGGGACTGCTTTCACCCTGTATGCCTCTTTATCATTATCCTGTTACATAGGTGACACAACCAGTTATGTCAACCCTAAGTGTCAAAGCCACGAGTCCACTAAAAGCAGTTTGTTTACCTCGGAGCCCTGAGTTTGTCCAAGTTCCTGAAGCTGCACTGAGGGGCCTGACTCATCCATCCGATAGGGTAAGTCTATAAGCTTGTAGACTCCTGTCGTGGGAAAGGAATTTTCAGGTCTAGTCTGTGAGAAGCACAGGAAGTGTTTATTATATAGGCAAAAATTAAAAAGTGTACACTCAAAGAAATGGAGGGGCTCCTCCATAGACAAAGGTGCTGGCATCCTGGAACTGGGAGCATTTATGATTCTGCTGAGAGGCTAGGAACCCCAGAAAAGTGTCCCATCCCTCCAAGGATGTGGATCTGTATTATAGGGATGGGCCCAGATATTTTCAGATGGATAATCTAAGGATTCTTTGAATTCTTTCAACCTGTTCCTTTGTCTGAGGGTCAGTTTCCTGCTCTTTACTTTCTAAGCTAAGTCAGCAATGGAATTTCAGTATTCATGGGGAGTTTTGGATGTAACTCAGGGTCTGGAAAGAAAGAAGTCCAGGTGTACCCAAAGCAGTGCTGTTGTGGGTCTCTTTGGATGACCACACTGGGTCCCACAAGTTCTGATTTGCATGTCTCCCTTCTATCCTTTATTTCTTTTCTCTCAGTTCTGTTGAAGATCTACTTGGGAAGATGGTTTGATGTCCTGGGATGATAGGAGAGGGAGCTCTTTTTTTTATATTCTGTCACTTGCTATGTGTTCTCTGGAAAGATAATTTACTAAATCTTCAAGGTTGTCTCAGAAAGCATAGATGAATGTTTGCACCCCTACCATGGTTTCAGGGTAAATCCTGAGTGGACCTGACTGACCTTGTCAGATACAAAAGTTATATATTTTTGTAATAGAGGTCTTGCTTTATCTTGATAGTAAACATCCAGCTGAAAAGTCTAGCCTCGAAGTATAAAAAGAAAAGCTATATTAATATGCTGAGTTGTAAAAGGCTCAAGTCAACACCTTCCAGTAATACCAGATGAGCTGATAACCCACTACTGTTACGAACTATTGAACTATATATGCGGCTATTTTCTCTTTGTGCAATGAAAAGAAAGATCTGTACTAATGATGTTTAGACAAGAAATCATGTCTGCATCTTGTACTCTGAACAACTATGATGAAGACAACAATATGTGATGTATTAATTATTATAAAAATGTTCACACCCCTAGTTATTATTCAAGAGGAAGGAAAATTAAGAAGGACTCAGACTGTATTCCACTGTGGCTGTTCTATTGCACAGTGATGTCCTCAATGAAGTTGCTCAGATTACAGATATTAGCATAGAGCACTGGGCAAGGTAAAAAAAATTTGAACATTAACTGTTTTTCATCTTGTTCTTTTGAATGTATATCATTTCTGATATTTCATTTATGAATTTTATAACCTCTTTTAAGGGCTGGCCAAATAAGTCAGCAGATTAAAGTACCTGTTTAAGCAGATGCAGTGGTCAGGGTTTGATCTTTAGCATGCCATGCCTGCCCTGCCTACAGGGCACACTGAGATGGTGCATGAGACTGGGCATGGTGGCACATGCCTATAACCCTAGCATTTGGCAGTTGGAAAACAGGATCACTGTGAGTCTGACCTGTATAGTGAGACCCTGTAGACCCATAAATAAATAATAAAAAGGATAAGGCATTAAAATAAGGCTTAGTAAAAGGAAGAGTTAATGTCTAATTGATTGATCAATCTGTCACGCCTATATCTGGTTACCTGAACAATGATGAGAATAACATATAATATAATAATCATTATTAATTTTCCATTCCATAAAATTCTGTACTATTTTATTTTTATGTATTGTTTTGCATTGGGCTTTGTTCTTATTTGTTTTCCTTTTTCTTTTTTAAAATATTTAAAAAATAGTAATAATAATACGTTTTTTTTTTTTTGGAGGACTGGGGTTCAAACTCACGACCTTGCACTTGCCAGGCAGGCACTTGTGCCACGGAGCTATCTCCCCAGCCCAGTAACAATAATAAAAAGGACTCAGAACAAGGAAGCACTTTCCCAGTCTGTAGAAACCGCTAGTGAAGGGTTTGCCCAAACAGCTCACAGAAAAATTTCGAATTGAAGTTCTCAAGCTAGGCCTCATGGAGGAGGAGCTGAAAGATTTATGCTCCTGTGGTCTGCATGAGGCCAATCAGGGTCACTGCTGAATGTCTCTGAGGCCATGTACCACGTCAAAGTGCATTACCAATGAGGACACCATTTTATAAGACTTGGAGATGAATCAGCAGTATGATTGTTTTATTATTAAGAAGCTGGTGTTAAGGATGATAAAATTTCTCAGTGTCGGCCAGTGCATCAGATAAGATGTGGCTGGTGGTAACCAAGCAATTTCATCCCTAGGTAAGGATCTAGAAATCAGAAGAATGTCATGCCCAGAGGAATCGATCATTGCTTCTTCATAATCATGTCAGAGTTGCTAACAGAGAAGCTCCACGATGTAAAATTGTACTAAAATCGTGACAAAGATTCTATAAGTAATGAAGTACAAATTTAATATTAATAAGATAGTGATGATTACAATATAATTTTTCCTTCTAATTTTGGCTATGTGTTGTCTACATAATAATGACATGTTGTGTAAAAAGATATGAGCTAAGTTACAAAAAGAACCAGAATTTTATTTTATTTTATTTTTTAATTTTATTAATTTCAATAAGAAAGAAATAGCAACGAGACAGTTTCAAAACACGTCAATAGGACAGTCACAAAAATCAACACAATGCACATTATTGTCTTCATCATACTTGTTCAGAGTACAAGATGAAGACATAAATATTCTAAACATTATTAGTACAAATATCTCTTCACATTGAACTATGAGAAAGTAGTTGTATGTATAATCCAGTATTCCATAACAGTAATGGATTATCACCAAATCTGGCACCTGAGCCTTTTACAGCTCAGCATACTAATATGGCTTTATTTTTTATGTCTCATGATTAAATTTTTCTGCGGGGCAATTAAGGCCAAGTTAAAGCAAGGCCTATATAATAAAACATGTAACTTTGGTATCTGACAGTCAGTCAAATCCCCTCAAGATTTACCTTGAAACCATGTATATAGCATTTTGTAGAACTTTTGTCTATGTCAGCCATCTGGATGTGTCACAGCCATTGCCTGGCCAGTTTGCTCTCTGTGAAAGCCTGAAAGAATGTTTTGTCTCTAAGTGACTCTTCTTAGGCACACTGCATATCATCAATCCCTTTCCTCTGTGGCCCCACAATCTCCTTGAACAGAAAATTTGGGACACCACTAAGTTATAGGATGCTACAGTATAGGTTCTCTTATGTTCTGAGTCCTCACTGACCTTGAAGAAATAGGGCCAAAATATTGGCTATCCATGTAGCCTTTCTTTTTCTCTAATTTTTTGGTCTGTAGACTTAAGTTGTTAATTCTCAAGAAGAGAAGCTTAGTGATATTATTACTATGTAACATAGGTACTTGAGCTTAACATGTTTTTCTAAATATCAAATGCTTTAGACTTAACATGGAACTGGTATTTTCTATCCATCATTGACATTCTAATAAATCCTTATAGAATGTGGCAAAAAAGTCACACATTTTAATGTAGAAATTTAGAAATTTAACCATATGTACAATTGTAGCAGGTCAATCCTATGGCATTTTTCCTTGTTTCTTACTCTCTTTTATGATCCTTTTTTTTTTTTTTTGAAGAAACATTTACTTGAGAGAGAGTATAGCAATAATTCAAATAATATTAGAAGCAGGATACATCTAAAAGACCAGAATGACAGGCATTTCAAGCATGGCTTTAGTATTACACATTGCTATCCTCAGTGTGAAAAACCTGTTGGAGAGAGATACTTAGGATATCTAATTCAACCTGTGTATATATAAGTCCATGGTTTTTTCCCTGCCATGTTTCCTAACTTTTCTGCTTGCTGCCTCTTCATTGTTTAATCCTTAAGTTCTAGATTTCCATTTAGCCAGAATTTTAAAATATTTAAAACTTAAAGTATGAATAAAGGTTGACCAAGGAACGGAGACTTCTTTTTCTTTTTTACTGAATTTCAAAATTATCTCTTACATACTGAACTTATTTTATTTTTATTTTATTTTACTTATTTTTAAGACAGGGTCTCACTATATAGATCAGGTTGACCTTGAATTTGAGACAATCTGTCAGCCTCAGCCTCCCAAATGCTGAGATTACTTGCATATATCACCACTCCTGGAAACTGAGACTACTTAAAACATAACAAAAAAATAGATATTTTAGCAGCAGTTTAAATAAAATTTGAGATTTTTTTAGACTGTATGGATGTGAATGTGTATATTTACAGATATTCTAATTTTTCCTCTTCCTTTTCCTTTGAGCTTAACAAGCTACACCTGAAGGCCCTGCACTCAGCATCCTGGAGCCTCCCCTACCCTGCCCCAGTGCCATGATCTTAATATTCATCTGTCTCTGTTACCAGCTAGAGCTTGGTCAAGCTGGACCTCAGCTGTCTGGGTTACTGGGCTCTGGGCTTGGGTGGGTCATTTTATTCAAGTACAAGAAATGCCCCTGGAAGTGGACAAATGAACTTATTTTATTAATTGGTCAAAATGGAAAGGCAGTTAGCTCACCTGTGCAGAGAACTACTACGACTTTCTAGTGGTTCTCAGCCTGTGGGTCGCGACCCCAGTGGGGGTCGAATGACCAAAACACAGGGGTTGCCTAAAGCCATCAGAAAATGTTATTACCTGAAATTACAGTTTTTAAGTAGCCACCAAAATTATTTTTTGGTTTGGGGTCACCACAACATGAGGAACTGTATTGCAGGGTCATGGCATTAGAAAGGTTGAAAACCACTGTAAGTGGAAAAGAAGTTGGGCAATGCTCTTTTGTAGATTTAAAGGCACCATTTGAACTTTCTAACTATACACCGATATTTACTTCACAAACATCTTAACATTTTACTAAGAGAACAAGACCATACTTTTGGAATTAAGCAGTGATCTAGACAACATAGGCTTGTGCTGCATGATGCCTTGGAGATGCTGGAGGGCACAGGCTCAAAGATTCCTTAAAGTATTTTGAAATTCCTACTGAGCCTTAAAGGATGGATTGCATTTATCTGTGTAAAAGCCCAGAGGATAGAAAATCTAGAGAAAAAGAAAAAAACCATAACAAAATGTGTGATGATGGTGGACAGGGCACTTTCTTTGTTTCTTTGCTTCTTTGTTTCTTCCTTCCTTCATTCCTTCCTTCCTTCCTTTCTTTCTTTCTTTCTTTGTTCTTCCTTCCTTCCTTCCTTTCTTCCTTCATTTCTTTCTTTCTTTCTTTTTTTAGACTGATCAACCTAAGGACCCTGCACTTTTCCAGCAAGCACTTAGGCTGCTGAGCTATCTTCCCAGTTCAAGAGTACTTTCTTACACCGCTTCCTTCTCTAAAGGAAGAGAACAGTAGAATGAAGCTACAAATCCATGTTTAAAAAAAATCTAGGATGTGATTGTAATCACTTCTTTTTTTTTTTTTTTTTTTTTTTTTTTTTTTTTTTTTTTTTTTTTTTTTTTTTTTTTGAGACAGGGTCTCACTGTGCAGTTCAGGCTGGCTTTGAGCTCACTTTTGTAGCCCAGGCTGGTGTCGAACTCACAATGATCCTCCTGCCTCAGCCTCCCAAGTGCTGGGATTACAGTGTAATCACTTCTTATTGCATCTTGTAGGTAATAGAAAACAGGCAAAATAAAACCTGGATCAACATTTATTCAATAAAATATACCGAATGCTTTTCTACAAGGATAAACAGAAAAAGCATGGTTTATTTTGAAGTAGTACATTGACAAAGCAGCCCAGGAAGGAAGATTTACAACATCATACTAAGAAATTGTTATGGTTTTTGTCTAGATGTCTCCCAATCACCTGTATAGTCGTGGGTGTGGGCTTCCAGTTTGCGACTGATTTATGGTCCAGTGCTGGGATTATGGGTGCCAGTGCCATACCCACCTGAGGCAGGTAACCTGCATACCATATAAGGGAGGGAAAGAGACATGCTGGCTCTACTTCTCTTTTTTGCTCTGTGGCTTTTACTATTTTCCACCCAGTGAACTGCTGCCCTCTGCCATGTGAAATTCTGCCTTGGAGCAAGCTGAGTATGGACTGAAACCTCCACAAACTGTGAGCTAAATTAACCTTTCCTTCCTGAATTTTGGATATCAGGCATTTGTCTCCACTAAGAGAGAAAAGTAACCAAGACTCACATGTTCTAGGAAAGACACAGGTTGAGTCAGATGGAGAATGATGGTGGCTTCTCTGAGGAATGCCATTAGAGGTGGGAACACTTTGGGAGGATTTTGGGAAACAGATAAAATGGGTTCTATGCTTTACTTTAGGCTTAGATATGATTAAAATTCTCAAATTTTTAGCAAAGGAGGTGAATCAATATAAAGGAGCCATACAGGGGTATATTTACAGAAATGAGAGTTGATTAAAATTGGGATTGCAGTGAATAAGCCAGGACCATGAGATCCTGTGCGGCAGGAGTTAGATTGGGTGGAGAATGGAAGTTACTCACCAGTCTCAGTAGGGACCTCTGCTGTTACAAAGTTAGTCATTCAGCACCGATAGCAGCTGCACCGTCAGAAGTGAAGGGAAGGCCCAGGCCCGTGGGCAGCTTCTGCCCCCTGTCCTAAGACCACTGAATACCTAGGTTCACTGAGCAAAGCCCTAGATAAGTGAGCAAACATGGCTGACACTCACAGAAAATGGCATCTGGTCCACGTGATGGTCAAGAAAAGCAGTGTGCGCCCTGCGTGAGCAGCCACGTGAGGCCCACAGTGCTCCCTTCACAGCCCCTGGAGCCCCTGCCTTGGGCTAGGCCCCATCTGCACGTCCCTCTGCACACCTTGATCTGGCTTTCACTGGGCAGCATGCAAGCATTTTTCAGAAAGATTCTCATAACCAGAACATGAAGAGTAAAAATGATTGATTCTTCCAGAACCTTTTGATGATTTACATACAAATTCAAACACTAACAAGCAAATTTAGAGGCACTGACAAATGCAAGATCAAAATGTAAAAATAAATACCTACCCTCTACAGCAATAGTAATATTTTATAGAAAAAGATATCATTCACAACAGCAATTTAAGACATTTAGAAATAAACCTATGAAACATAGAGATAAGTAACAAAACATGAAGAAGAATCATCTTGTGAAAAACATAAGGTATCACTGAAGATTTCAGAAATTATATAAATGAGCATGTATGCTTTGCTCATAAATAGAAAATCTTACTATCCTTCATTCCTCCCACTCTCAAATCCATATGTTCAGGGTTATTTAAATAAACATGTGAACATGATGTTTTCTTGTGGGTCTAAATACATTATTTCTAAAATTACTTGATGAGTAATCATCTGACATTTCCCAAAGTAATTCTAAGAGACAAAAAGAAGTAAGGTGGCCTGCACTGTGAGGATTGACTTTAAAAAGCTATGGTAATGAAGGCCGTAAGACAGAGGCTCAGCTGCGGATAGCACATGTCCAGTGGAGAAAGCAGAAGCCGATAAGCAAATGGGGGCTCTGCAGCTGAGGCACCTGGTGTTCACATCGGTATGCAATGACGCATTACTGGGAAAGTTGGCCAGTTGATTTTTTACACAACGAAACTGAGAGCACTACCTTATATTCCAGAAAAATAATTCTCCTGATGCACTAGATATCTAATGCATAAAGTCAGATTTTTAGTGTGCTCAGACAAAAATTCAAAACATCTTTAGGAATACTAAAAATGTAAAAAAAAAAAAAAAAAAAAAAAAACTTAGATGAGACAATTTAAAACAACAAAAAATGACATATTTGATTATGTAGAATTAGGACTTTAGGTCTTTGGAATATAAAGGTATAGATATAACATTTTAAAAGCTTCAGTGGCACAAGATATTTTTACTATATATAAAACAGGAAAGGACTATCAATCAGTCAGTATTTAAAATTTAACAAATTCATTAAGCAAAACAGAAAAAGAATTAATTGCATGGAACAGACAATTCCCAGAGGAGAAAATAACTAATGAACATAAAAATGTATGCAGTCTCACAGGAAGTCAGGAGTACGTGAATCAATGAAACAATGAGAAGACGCTGCCTACGCCTCTGATAATAGACAAAATTCAGGATGCCTGACCTTTCCAATTTATAAAACTAATTTAGAAAGCAATTAGAAATCTAATGAAACTGAAATGGATACAACTTCCTATATTGAGATTCCCGTTGTTGGTTTACACTATAGAAACAGTCAAAGGCAAGTGTCAGATGAACTTGATACAACACAAATGCCAAAATATTGTAGCGTGCTCATATAGTGGAATACCATAAGAAGTAAGGCAAACCGAGTGAACATTTGATATGATAATGTGGAATTAACTTATTGTACAGTCACATGACAGGCCTGATAGCATTAAGGCATTTTATAAAAAGGCGCTTCTATACAATGGAGTAGTAAGAAACACAACAAATTCATGATCACAGTTTAGGGAGGTAGATTTACAAATGAAATTATGTAAAAAAGGAACTACATAAAAGGGATTGAATTATAGAATATTCTTATTAATTTAGAATGTGAGCATATGTGCGTGTAGCACTAACTTTTTATTTATTTTAACTTTCAAAATGCAAAATGAAATGCACACAGCTGTCAGTGGTCACTAAGCTTAGTGACACTTACTGTCACTTAGTGTCACACTTTAGTGACCAAGCTTAGTGGTCACTAAAGGAGGATGGCTAAAATTTTTTTGTTTTTAAAGAAAACACAGGAAATACAGCAGCTTTTAGGAAAAACTATATGAGATATCAGAGGAAGTAAAAGAAAAAAGTAATAAGCTGGCAGTGCTGCAGAATGTTCCCAAGACATCAGGTGAGGTTCACTAGAGGTTAGAATCAAGGCGGCGGGAGAGAGTGGCTAGTTACACAGAAGCTACTAAAATGCGAGAGGAGAAGAAAGCCAACACAATGGCAGAGGCTCCGAGGGCTGGGAACTGCGCAGTGAAGGTGGAATGATGGAGAGACAGGTATGTGTTTATAGAGGTTTGATGGTGTAAAGGATCATAGAAGGGTTCCAGCATGCACAGTTCTCTCCACAGGGATTCAGAGAAGTTAGAGAAGGGCAACGTTCCACTGTCATTTGGAGGCCAGAACTGCCTGAATCACAGCTATTGGGAAAGGAGGCCACAGGGTGTTAATGGGAACCATTCTAAGGTGTCTGTGAGAAGGGCCTCAGAGGAGGTCCTGCTGGCTGAAAGCTGCCTCCTCCCTCCCAGGCATGGTCAGGCTCATAGCTACGCGTAAGTCCTTCTACAGAATTCCTCTTCCAAAGCTGTAGGTCTGGAAAAGCAAAGCAGGACAATGGAGCTTCTACACCAACACTGATAGGTGCGATGGTGAAAGCCAAACATTCTCTTTCCTTTCAGAGGGATTTCCCTCAGGAGCTTTGTAGCATCCACGCAGAAGCACCTTGGAAGTTAGGAAGGGAGGAACACCTTCGTTTTGGAATTTATGATCCTAGATGTGTACACCTGAGAGATGAACGTCAGCTGTCACATCGTATATGTGAAGAAAGCTTCTATGTCAAAAATGATAAAGGCATTCACTTCTGATGGCTTCAATTTTATGTTTGAAATATGAAGCTAGTCATCCCTGAGAACGGTGAAGGGATGGTTTGAGGAGAGAATGAGCTTTGTGATCGGCTTCTTGGACCGTGATGAAAAGAGCTGTTAAGGACACATGGAAGGAGCCAGGCAGTTCTCCTCTCCACTTATTGATCACGTAGGGAAACAAGCGGTTGTCCCACTTGCGAGATTTCCTCTCAGCCAACTCTAACTGCCCAGGTACAGACAGCAAAGATTTGTAAGTCACATTTCCTTTGGGGTTGGTTTAAAAAAGAAGAAAATGACGGCAAAGAAATTTGTAGTATTTTCAAGAAAAATAAATAATAATCAATACATGACCAAAGACATAAAAGTGAAGGTTTATTGAAAATCAAAAGCTAGGAAACTTACTTTGAGCTTCTTAACATTTTTTGAAGGTGGATTAGGGAAAAGTGATAGTTCTCAAAAGCAAGAAGAATATGAAGAACTAGGGTGGCAGATGTGATTTCAGGGATAATAGCTAATTCTAGAGTTTTACTAATTACTAGATTTCCAGGTAACAACACTGAGTATGAAGAAATAAAGGAGTTTGGATCATTTGGATCTTTTTTTTCATGTAGATGAGGTTCACACGATGAAAAAGTGGAAATATGTGGCTGTGAAAGACGAAAAAGAAGATAGGAGAGAAGGAGGTAGGGCTGAATGGGGTGATACTTGTCTGTAATCCCAGCACTGTGGACCCTGTCTCCAAAATGAGAAAGGAAGAGAGAGACAGAGAGACAGAGACAGACAGAGAGAGAGAAAGAAGATACAAATTAATCATAGGTAAGATGTAAAGGTGAGCCCCCTGGCAAGTGCAAGGTCATGAGTTTGATCCCTAGTACCAAAACAAAGATGAAAACATAACCAACCACAATCATAGAAAAGGTGAAAAAAAAGTACTTCCTGGATCACAGGAGCTTCACAAAGCTTATCTGTCACCAATCAAAAGGAAGAAAATAAGTGACTGAAAGAGGCATGAGCCTCTGGTCTTAAGAAAAGATGAGGGAAAAAGAAAACTAAAAATTCAAAGTTTTACTGGATTGGGAAAGGTTGGTCAACTCTTAATGAGTTTGTCTTGTTTGGTAAACACAAAGCAGTGAAGGATATTCATTAAAGAGGTGTGGAGCATGAGCTGATGGCCCAGATCTCCTCAGAGCCCAGTGAAGGAGTAGAAGGCTGTGACTGATGGGGGCACTTGTGCAGGACAGTAGCGGAGAGGAGGGGTCTGCAGTGTGCGATGCAGGCAAGTACAAGAAGTTAGGAAGCGTGTCACGACTAAGTCTATGCCTCCCAAATTTGAAGAGATAAAGGAGTGAGAGACATTTGGACCTTTTCTTTTTTTATGTTGATAAGGAGATTTACTAAAGCTTTGAGAAAGGTGCAATAAGATGTAAAAACTGCAGCAGCAACCTTCGAAAAATAACAGCATGGGCCCCAGAGAAGTGACACCCCAATACAGGCCCATGTCCCTGCCTCAGAAGAGCAGGCTGAAGAGAACAGTTTTAGCACCATTGCCTCCTACCCTGCTTTCCTGCAAGAAGCCTGGCTCAGAGATGCAGCAGGACTAGAAGAGAGATCAGCACCCAGGAATCTACAGATCAGGGACCCCATACCCGGCGACGGCTGCTCGAAAAAGCCAAGTCAGCAGAAATAAGCCAAGGCCAATCGCAAGTTTAGATTGCAGACCTAAAGCTGTGTGATGCCTAGTGTGGGCCCCTTGACAGGACTAAAAGATCTGTTATAACCATTAGAGCATGTTTCTGGTGTGTCCTAGTGGCTCATGGCGGGTCACTTTGGGGACAGGGTCTGGGCCCTTGTGCCTCTCTCTCAACTGTTGTTCCCCTGCTCTACTTTCTGTCATCCACATCCAGGAAGTAGATGAACAGAGACAAAATTTTCATGAAAGGGAAGAGCCAGAGATGGGCAGAGCAGGAAGGTAAGGGGATAGAAAAAAAATAATATGTGTCGTAGATATGCATTACCTCCCCGCTTTGAAGGTGGCAGTTTCGTGCTGCACGCATGGACTCACGAAAATAAATTTAAAAAATGATGTAGTCTGGCCTAAGAGCTACAAATGGTAGACGAAAAGTTTCCTGGAAGCTCCGAAGGGAATGTGGTCTTGCCAGCACTGGGTTCAACCCTCAGAGAGGCAGTTCAGACTTACAAACTCCTGAGCTGTTCAACAATATTTTTTTTGTGTTTTCAAACCACTGGCTTTATGATGATCTGCCACAACAGCATCAGGAAATTAATACAATGTGGTTTTTAGTAGTTAGAGTCTCCAAACTGATACTTCGGGAAATGTTTGGAAAAGTAATCTAAACGTTGAACAATATACACAAATATGAAAGTTTTTAGTCCAGAGATTCCAAGATAGTACAAAAAGATCAATTAAAATAATTGATATCATTATGTTTTAAAATAAAATTTTGACTTCTTCTTGGAGCACATTTCATTCTTCATTCTGAGGTTTTTAGAAAATTGGGATTATGTTAGATGAAGCATAGAGCTTATTGCACTTGTTTTCTTTCCACTTCTTTTAGTGCAGGGTCTTGCTACATAACTTGGACACGAGTGACCCTCCTGTCCCTGCCTCCCCAGCACTGGGATTACAGATGCACGCCACCACATCTGGTTTCAGTGGCCAGCTTGTAGCGTCTACAAGGTGTATGGTACTAGGGGCCGAACCTGGATCCTTGTGCTTGCCAGGCAGGCACTTAGAGGACTGAGCTATCGCCCCAGGGCTTAATCCTTAAATTCTTAAAATTATCTCCATCAGTTTATTTCTTTTCATGAATATCTTATAGCACTTAGCATCGCTTAGATGATTAGCCAGCTGAACATATATGGATATATGATACATGCATTGATTTACACCACACATCAAGTCTATGAGCTGCACACTGCTAAGCACTAAGCCACACATGAAGAGATTGTGTTAACAGCCAGGCACGTGAGCAGCATCAATTACAGGTGCTAAAATTCAAACCAAGCTCCATATATTGCAATTCATTTTCACATCCTCTCTAACCTGCTGTCTTCCTCATGGCTGATTGCTAAATCTATTAGGATTTAAATAGACAGGGACACATAGGGGAGAAGAGACACAGAATGAGTCCTCTAAATTCACTGAAGGAGTCCAAAGAATTGCCTCTTTCTGTTTTAGATATGCTGAGCTATATGCCATAATCTGTCATCTCCAATATCATCTGTCCTTTGTAATGTCTCTGGTGTTGGGAACACTGGACAATAGATGGTTTGATTTGTACTTCATGAAGTAGTATGTATTAAATACAACTATTTATAATTGGTTATCATTAAGACAAAAAAGCCAAAAGAAAATAAATAAAATAAAATAAAAACTGGCCCAGGGACAGGCCAGTTTTCTGGGAATCTAAATATATATATATATATTAGGACTGGAGTTTGAACTCATGACCTTGCACTTGCTGGGCAGGCACTTGTGCCACAGAGCTATCTCCTTAGCCACTTGTAAAAAAATTTTTAAAGGAAAAGACACAAAATTAGGGACAAACATGAATATTTTTAAAAGAGAGGAAATTATAAAGCACAGATTAAAAAATTAATATCACAAACATCAAAAAATCAAGGAGAAATAATACTTTAATTGGACAGTAGTCTAATATACTTCTGTATATATTTCTTCTCGAGACAGGGTCTCACTATGCAGTTCAAGCCAGTCTTGAACTCACTATGTAACCCAGATTTGTCTTGAACTTGTGGCAAGCCTCCTGTCTCAGCCTCTCAAGTGTTGGAATTCCAAGTAGGTGCCATCTGACCTTGCTCCTCTTATACGTTATGCTCTGCACTTATTGATTGTATGTTTACATACATTTTTATTTTGTACCATTACTTTTGATAGAAAGAGCAGTAAGGTAATTTATTCTTTCCTCTAGAATGGCTAATTGAATTTGACTTTTTAAATTTTTAAAAATAATTTAGAACTTTTATTTTTAACTTTGCAACTAATTATTGATAACGCCATGTAAATTCTGAGGATTATCATCAAATATTTCTCTGTCAGGTATTTTTAGCACAAACTTATTTCACTGACATACTTTAAAGCATTTATCCATCCAGTAGTGATCTACTGCGAAGGCCAAGTGCCTTTCCAGTAGACACATTCATTTCCTTATAGGACCTCTAGCCCTGAAGTCACAAGCTCTCAATAAATCAGCACAGAAACTAGGCCAATTAGCAGAAGTTTTATTATGCATCATTGTCTGTGAACCACATGTCAAGCTAAGCCCAGACTAAATTATCCCAACTAAAGTTAACATTAATCAGATCCCCCCTGTCCCTGCCACCATCCTACATGAAAGCAAGTGCATACAAAGGAAGACAGATTGGGATGAGACAGAAATCTCACCCAAACAACTCCAGTTTTGTAAACATTATAACAAATATAATTCTTTTGTAGGAAAAAGTCACAACCTGTAAAATAAAGTCAATCTTAGAACCCAGGCTATAATTAAAAGAAAAAAAAACAAACCAAAACAAAGAAGAGAGAGTATATATTTTATCTCTCCATATATATATATATATATATATATATAAATATAAAATGAAGTTAGGTAATGTTGTAATAGCCACTCATTTCTATAGCCCTTTGGTATAGCTTAGCCTGTCAAAGTTTAGATCAATGTCACTACAAATGAGTTTGACCTTGATATCTATTTTTTTATTACACCTACTACCTTACAGGTACAGTCTTCAAAGCCAAAGCCCGCATCCTCCCCAGGCAGTCCTGCTCCGGCTTCAGAGGAACCTCCTGGGCCTGTGCATGAGGCATCCTGTCCATACCTCTCAGCTTTATTGTCACTAAGGCATCCTACTCAACACCCACAAGGTAAGGAGGAGGGGTTTAACCTGGCTCATGGCTGCAAGGATTCAGTCCATGCTCAGCTGCACCATAGTAGAATCATCATGGTGGCAGGGCATCGGGGAGCAAAGCTGCTTAGTTCTTGATGGCCAGAAAGCTGAGCAGAGGATGTGCCAGAGGAAGAGCAGAAAGGAGGTGTAGACCCCAAGCTCCATGACCACCCAGATGCCCCCAGAAATGTGTCTTATTAATCTTGCTATCATTTCCTAATTTGATTAAATTGATGCAGCATGATTAAAGCTATGCTACTCACATGCAAGGCAAAAGTCCTTAAAGTTTTGCTGAAAGATAATAATTATCCTGAGAATAAAATAGATCAGTGAAAATAAAAACCTAAAAGAAAACATGCTGTCTCATATAGTCAGTATGAAGACACAATACTTTTATTTTTCTCCATTAATTACTAAAACTTTATCTTCCCATGTGACAGGAATTTGAAACACCAATACTGGTCCCTGTTTATTTGTCCAAAAACCTTTGTTGAGAGTGACTCGAAGTCCTTCTTCCAATGCAAACATGGAGTGAGCTGAGCTGCAACTGAGCTGCTCTTCTTGTAGACCCCCACTGTCACGTGACCTCTTCATTTGTGGTTCCTTATCACCATCTGCCAGTGTATTTGTCCACTCACTAATGCTGTGTCTGCCTACTGAAGCCCAAGATCATTCTGGAAAGCTAAATTATTTTTCTAAATGTTACATCCCAGTTTGCAGCTCTTAGCAGTTTTGGATCCATGCACCACCATGAGAAGCTCATAAAAACTAAAGAGTCTAGAATTGCAATGGTCAATGCCTTCCAGGGTATGGAGTCCTCAGAACAGTGGATCACCATTCAAAATTTTCTAAATTTCTAATAAGCAAGTTTACTAGACCTTGTTCCTGGACCATGGATAATATTCATTCTCCATATGATTTCATAAAGGAAATCACCATCAAAAGTGACGCAACAATCCATCATTTTAAGAAAGTATCCTTGGGAATTTCAGCATGAGCTTGTCCTCTTGTGTAACACTTATGTGGCTAAAGAAAGAAAATTAGAATTTTGCTACCTCCAGGTGAAACCTCTGACATAACAACTGGTACACTAAATACAAAAGATCTTGTTTCCTCTATCTCATGCAAAGAAAATTAATTGAACTATTACCCTCTGTCTACTGTTCTTCTCTATCTTCCATTCACGACTTATTTCAATCCATTATATCTCTAGGCACTAGTACGGGAGTGATGCATGAACTTGGTGTGAGTTGTATAGCTCACGTGATCTGCCTTAACCCTCCCAAACACTCATGCAGTGAGGTCTCTTTGTAGAGAAGTATGACTTAGAGTCCTGTATAAACCACTCCAACACTCCGACTGTATGGATTTCGGGCAGGATTTGAATCCTAGAGATCTTGTTCACCCCATATTGAATAATGAAAGGCAAAGAAAATGAAACTTCAAGATGACAAATAAGAAGCCCAAGGTAAGGTGTCACTGAGGGAAAGGATGAGAAACTCAGAGTCAGACTCAGGTCCCACACCCCCAAGTGCTGGCCATGCTTCTCACAGAAATTCTGTCTTCCCCGATAAGAGCAGTCATACTGTTTCACTGGCTGCATGCAGCTCTAAGGCAGGAGTGGAAGGGAGGGAGACAGGTGCAAGTGAAGGCCATTAGTCCTTTGGAGGAATCTGTGAGTGGAGCCATTAGCGTGAGAACAGGATGTTTGGGGACTTATTTTGCTAGTCTCTTTCAGGGACCTTTTCCAGCACAATTACGACCATGTCTCTGTCATCAAAGGCCTGTCAGCGACCACTTCAGGAACTCACCTGCTTTCTGAAGTATGCTACAGGCCAATGTAACATATCTTCCCATCAGAAGCAGAAAACCAGAGTTTCCCCTGATTCTGCTACAGCCTCTGGGGAGCCCGTGCACAGAGAATCACTTTCAGTTTGACCTTTGAATGGTCACCATGAGGCACCATGTACCCCTGATGAGGCTCTCCAAGAGGCCAGGCCTCAGGTCCTCCCTTCCAGGGCCCCTGTGAAGTTTTCATGGTTTCGCTTTCAAGTACAAAAACAAAGGGAAAACAAACAAAAATTTCCCTTTTCCTAATGGCAAATCGTTCCTTCAAAGAAAACTTGGAGCAAGTTGAAAACCTTAGTTAAAAGACAAGGGACAATAAACCACTCACATACACCATACCCCCTCCTTAGATAACCTTTTGCACTTCAACCTTAGAGAAAACCACCATCCAGGACCCTGGATTTCAGCAAGCAAATGGAGTTAAGGCTCACCTAGCATTCACAGCTGGCCAGGAAAAGGGATAGTCTTTCTGCGGTATATAGCTCTGCCCAGGAAACCTGGAGAGGCTGTGAGACAGTAAAACATAGGCAGTTATGTGGACAGGTGGTAGCACCCAAAAGTTCAGATGTTACCAGTTTTCAAACTTACAGTAAAAGACATATGGTCACTAATCCTCCCCCAACATACTTCATTTCTCTTTCGATACATTTATCCCATCACCCTCGACACCTTCTGCAGCACCTCTGGAGTCCTCTTTCCTTAGGATATTTAGAAACACTGTCCTGGAAGCCTTGACATGCAAACTGATTCAAAATATTTCCCTTCTCTGGTCTTCTTGACTTTAAGGAAGAGCCAGAAGTCACCTGGTATCATCAAAAAAGGACTTTCAGAATGATTTGGGAAAGTGTCAAGAACGATGGAGCAAGTTTATTAGAAGGGCAGGGAGTAGCTTCATGGGATTCATGGGAACGAGTCACTGCAATTTTTTTTAATTTGAAAGTTCATCCTTTGTTGGTCATCTCTTAAACAATCAGCTGCTGCTTCTTCTGTTGCACAAATGTGGACTTGTGAGTAGAGAAGCCGCAGTGCCTGGCGTGCAACATGGGTGCCCTGTGTCACCTATAGGAAGCTGGTGACATGAGCAAAAATCACGTCCATTCTGGGCCTCACCACACATAGACCAAAGGAAAGTGAACTGAGTTATCTCTAGTTCTGATGTTCTCTGAGTTCATAATCCCCAAGCTCAGAGGTTTATAATAACATCCTCAGTCGGCATGAGCCCTAAATGCTTTCATTCCACAGATAACAAAGGTAAAATAGCATGACACTATTTTATAATTCATTGAGGAACAGAGAGACAGCAAACTCAATTTATGGATTTTTAAACCATGGTATATTTCTGCTTTTGAAAGAGCAAAGGTAAATACTTGCTAACATTTTTACAATATTTTACAGTGTGCAAAATCCACATATATTATGTCATTAAATCTTCACAAGTCTCTGTGGCAGACAACAGCATTCTCAGCTAAAATCACTAAGGCCCAGGAAGGATAAATGAGTTTGCCCAGGGGGAGAGGCTTAGTGAGTGGCAAAGGCAGGAGCAAAATCCTTGTCTTCACTCTGAATTGCGTGTTCTTGGCCCCTACACACCTTTCCTTATGATTCAACAATCAGTAAAATCCATATTTACTTTGCCATGAATTTAATTTCCACATTTAACCCAAAGGCATAACCGGATCTACTGAATGCATCTGCTATGACAAAATTTCTGCATACAGTTTCAAGCTGATTATTTATTACAGGACCTTAAAGATATAGCCTTTCATTTTCTATGAACAAAAGTGAAGGGAAAAGAATGCATGCCTTTTCACATTTTCCCAGTAAATTGTTTTTAAGAGTAGAGGCTGGTGTGCTCCCCTGTGTGTAGGTCTGAGTCAGTTCTATACTGTCAAAACATGTTTTCCTGCCCGGAGCTAGAACTGTTCCTAATACACCTTTCAAATATTGTGACCAAACTGACAACCCTTTCAAATTCCTCTATTGTTTGGGTGAAACAAAATTATTATTTCTCAACAAACAAAAACACGCTAAAATGTCATAAACTCACCCATGCACAAAGAAAGTCAGTCTATACCTTCTGTGTGCCTAAGCCCTCTGTCTGGCCTCCTCTGGGTGGGGTGGGGGGTATCAGGACCACCAGGACCTGGACAGAGCAATGCCCCAAATCCCTCTCCCATGGTCACCTGATTCATGGGAAAAGTAGGCCTCTGGTCCTGCTGTCCCCACCATGGAGGAAAAGGCAGGCACTATGTCTCAGTTCACTTTGGATCCTTGACACCTCCTGTCCTGCTATGAGTGCCTACCATGTCCCAGCTCACGTCTCTAATTGCTGAGATCTCCAGCTCTGTATCTCAGCTCAGGACAGGAAGCTGAAGGCTCCTCCTCTTGAAGGACCTGGATGCTTGGTGCAGAGAAGATGGGCTACCATACCTTCCTTTCTGATCTGCTGTGAAGCCACCTGGGGAAGGATTAGAAAAGGGAAAGACGTACAGGATAAATGTTCTGAAGTTTAAACCTATAAATGCAAGCTGTCTTGCCCTAATGTGGACAAAGTTCTTGTGCAGGAAAATCACATCAATAAGATCACTGTTAGAAAGAACACAGAGCTGGGCATGGGGGCCCCACTCGTAACCCTAGCACTCAGACCGATGCAGGAGTGTTGCTATGAGTTTGTGGTCAACCTAGGTCACATAGTAAGACCATAGGACATTTTCTTAAAAAATGAAAAAGAGAAAGAGAAAAGAAAGGGAAGAGACAGGGCCAGGGACAGGGACAACAAAGAGAGACAAATAGAGGGAAAGCAAATTTCTGGGAAGGAATCAGAAACCTTGGACTCAGTGCCCATTCTCCTTCCATTTTGAGATGGGCTTTCCAAACTGGGCTGCTGCAACAGCGGTGGCCCATAGCTGTCATCCCAGGACTCTAAGGCAGGAAGATGGAAAGCAGAATTCCGGCCCAGAAAATGTGCAGACTTAGCAAGATGCTGTCTCAAAAACTTAAATTAAATTTTAGAAAAAGACTAAGGATGTAGCTCTGTTCAAAGACCCTTGGTTCAATAAAGAAATTGTAAAAAGAAGGGGCAGGAGCTTAAAAACAACAACAAAAGTCTACTGGGCTGCAGACCTCATCACTGGTAATGCAGAGTACAAGCAGCTGTCATAAAAGCGCCCTCCTGAGGACAGGAGGCCTGGTGAAGAGTTCTTAGAAGATTAAACAGGCCTCCTGTTGGTTTCTGGGAAGGGATTAGGCAGTTTACGCTTCCTTTTTGAAAGAAAAACAAAAGCAACAACAACAAAACATGCATTTATGATAGTGTCCCGCATCCAGACTTAATTTCATGGAGCAATTTTGCAGTTTCCCTGAGAGAAAGTCCTGAAAACATTTTTATTTATTTATTTATTTATTTTGAAATAAAGTCTTGTACTGTGCTGGCCCTGCCCTTGGGGCGCGCCTGAGATTCGACTAAGACTAGGCATGGTGGCGCGCTTGTAATCCAAGTGCTTGGGAGGCTGAAAACAGAAGGATCACTACTATTGAATACAATAAAATAAAGTCCTTCAGTTCTTCTGGAAAATACCCAGGAAGGGAATAGCTGGGTTGAATGGGACCTCTAATCCTAACTTTAAAAAGAATTTCCATCACATTTCCTTAGTGGTTGCACCAGCCTACACTCCCACCAGCTGCAGAGAAGGGTTCCCTTTTCCCCACAGCCCACCAGCATTTCTTATTGATTGACTTCCTGAGAGCAACCGTTCTTTTCAAGATGAGATAGAATCTCAGGGTTGTTTCAGTTTACAACTCTTGAAGGATCAATGATGGTGAAGGTTTTTCCATATATTGATTTGCCATTTGTATTCCTACATCTGAGAAATGTATATCTATCTCAGACTCCCATTTTTAAATTGAATCTTTGAATTTTGAGGGAGTGATTTAAAAAAAAATGCTTTATGTATTCTAGATAGAGGGAAGAGAGAAAAACAAGAAGGAAAGCTTGAATGGCTGTACCACTGCTGTCTATTGGTCTAATGAAAGAAATGGTTACTACTTAGTTGTTTTTGTCTTTCTAATTTTTTGACCAAATTTGTATGCTTATATCTGGTAACCTGAACAACTAATTTGAAGACAACAATATATAATATCACTATTATTGAATCTTGTCACCTTTTTATATATTTGGTACAAGATCTGCAGGGTCTAGAGGGTCTTTCTACATAAATTGGGCTGGTAGCATTGCCAAGTTTGCCTTTAGCAGCAACTGAGGTTTTTCCATCAGGAAAAGCTGTGTGTGTGTGTGTATGTGTGTGTGTATGTGTGTGTGTGTGTGTGTGTGTGTGTGTGTGTGTGTGTGTGTGTGTTATCTCAGCATGGCAGTGAAAAGGAGAAGGAGATCAGCTCACCTGAGAAAAGATGTGGTTGAGGAAAACCCTAGTAGAATTTGAAGCTTCACCAGGCGTGGTGGCTCACGCCTATAATCCCAGCACTCAGGAGGCTGAGGCAAGAGGATTGGTGTGAGTTTGAGACCAGCCTGGGCTACAAAAGTGAGCTCAAGGCCAGCCTCAACTGCATAGCGAGACCCTGTCTGAAAAAGACGGGGAAAAAAAAAAAAAAAAAGAATTTGAAGCTTCATAGTTTCAGAGAAGAAAATCTTTCAGAGTCCATACAGAAGCCACAGACAGAGGCCATCAGTCTGCTGACCAAATTCATGGACAGCACTGTTCCATCTGGATAATCAGCCAGAAAGTCCAAATGAAAGCACAAAAACAGCAAAACCAGAAGAGAAAAGGACTCACAAGTGGGAAGAGCCAAAGATGACCCTATCACCATCCTTAGATGTGATATAGCATGCATCCGAGGTGCCATTTTTGAGTTGCAAGTGTATCCTGTGATGGTGACATCTGCCACACTAAATGCCTGAGTCTCGGTTGTATCTGTTTAGTCAATCTTAAAGTCTTTAGTTAAAAATTATTGTCCATATGGTGCGAGAGAGGGACGAGTAGAGTCATATGTTCCATATTGTCTTAAATAAACTGAGCAAGAAGATGAACCTCCTAGAAAACTGGAAAAGAACAAGCCCAGTCCACGCTCTGTTTGCACTACTGCTTAAAATATCATACATGGCACAGTGCATACTGAAGAAAGAAAACTTGTAGCCCTGAACGCCTGCTAGTGTGCTCCTGCCTACATATGACTCAGGGAGGAATGCTTTATCTTCTACCTGGACACACACACACACACACACACACACACACACACACACACACCTTGCAATAAATTTATTTTCTTCGGTGGTAAATTGTCTCACCCCAAAATCCAGCTGTGAGCTGTGATTACCTCAGGTTACAAATCTACATGGTAATTGCTTTGCTTCTTATAATTTCTTTAATAAAATCAGTTTCTAAAATCATACCATAGGATCAGCTTAGTCCATTTCACTAAATACTTTAAGACCCACAGCTTTAATTTCCAATGAAACATAGTGCATCTATTTATAATTTAATACATTTCACTAAAGAACACTACTAGCTTAAATTACTTCACAGTTTTATAGACACTGCTTTTAAATCATTGAGCATTTTCTTAAAAGAAGGTGTTTTCATAATTTTGACAATAAAAGGTATAGTTATATTCATTTTTGTACATATTTCAGTTTGATTGTCAGTGTTAGTTCTATAAGACCTGCCACTCAGTAGGGCTCTCGAATCAAAGCAGTTCCTCTTATTCTGCTATCTTTGCACAGTTGCTAAGTACAGTCTCCTATTTCTTCAGTAATCACAACACAGTGGGACAAGTACATAGATAGCAGTGTGACTGTATCAGCTTGGTTTCAATTTCAAACTGAACATTTCCATTTTCACTAAATATTAATAAAAACTAAGTGAATAGCCTTTCTGAAAATAATTAAAACGTCTTCCCTAGCTCTGTCGTATGACCTATCATAAAAAAAAAGAACATATGTGAAAGTAGTGGAACGAAAAGAAAGAAAGAAAAAAAATGATTGATTCAGGGAAAAAGCTACCACCCAGACTCTAAACATTCCTCCCCCGATCTTCATGGCTCTGCCCGCTATGCGGACAAAATGTCTCTGAGAATTGTGCATGTTATCACATCAGGACTGAGCAACGTCTTGTACTCTATCTTAATTACCTTTTACCATTAATTTGCTCTTTAAATTAGGCATATTTCAGGCCACTGATTCGGATCTCCAAGGAGGAATTTACTTTGGCATAAATCATTTTTTTTCTATTTAAATTTTATATGTATGAGTTCATGGTTGCAGTACATTGTGGGAAGTTTGTGCGTGTATGTGACACTTCTTTTCACTCCCCTTTTACGTCAGAGTGGGTCCTGAATTGTGGCTTAAGGATGTGACAGGAATGTGGACTGTCTGAAAATACCAGGACTCCTTGTAATTGCTTGATGGCAGTCTCTCACGTGTATGAGATTATTCATTCACACAGGCTGACAAAACAGGTCTCAGTATGTGCAGGCCAATGAGCCCATTAGCGCATCCCTGAGGGTGGGAAACCACTGCCAGCCTCCTCCTTCCCCAATTCCACGACCCTCTCCACCCAGTGCCTTCATTTGGCTAACCTCCCATCAAATGCTGGGAGCTACCTGTGTTCCACTGTAGCATTTGGGGTTGTATCCAGCCTTCCTTGGGACAGTCCGCTCCCTGTTATTTTCATCTTCAGCCCAAATATTTATCATTTGAAAATCATAAACACGTCTTTCACTTTGCTTTGCTTTGTCCATACCCATAAGCTCTCTGGTACTGCTGGCCATAGCTGCCGGATGATGTGTCTCTTGACTTTCCTGAAATCGCAGGTTCTCGCTGGACCCAGTGCAGGCTCTGGGCTCCAAGCCTTCCCTGTGTGCGCTGCACAGCCTGTAAACAGCCTCCCTTCCTGTATACTGTTTGCCTGAAGCTGTGTGTACCAGATTAAATTCCTGTAATCTCTTCTCCCATGACACTCCTCTAATCCTTTTACTTTTCTATTTAGCCTCCGGGATGTTTCTTTTTACCATTCCCCTCTTCTTTTGCACTGTATGGGTAATGGCAACAGAAGTGGTGTTCAGATGAGAGCAGCTCTTAGAGAAGAATTCAGAAACCCGGGACTTACGCAGTGCCCCCGGACACGTCCTGTGCGCTCAGATCTATGACGTCAGCAAGAAAGAAAATTCCCACCTATGGAAGAATCTCAGAGCAAATGGCAAACGCAAACGGGAGAAGAACAATGTGTACACTTATTCTGGCCATAGTTATTTATCTTCACTATTTAATTTTTGTTTTAGACATTACTTTATCAGAAATTTCTTCACATCACAAGCTGCTCATGTATTTAGCCTGATAATCACTGTCCACTTTGTTGTCAGCGTCTCCCTTCTGCAGGAATCAAATAAGAAGGCACCGCACGAAATGCAGAGTCCTTTCGCCATCTTTCCCCTTTGCCAGCTTCATCAGACCAAGCCAGGGAAGCAGAAAGGTTACAGAGCACCGGGAAAGGTCAGGCAGCTTCACTCTGTGTGAAAAAGAAAGGAAGAGAAATGGGAGCGAAAAGAAACCGTGCTGGCACTTGGTAACCCAAGGTTGTCGCACAAAGCCTTCGGACCTGCTTCTGATCACTGCCTCCCCACTCAGCCTCCATTTCCCAGGAATCAGAGGCCGGAAAATTATGTCATATATTTGAAACGCTTGGTCTCCTTGTTGGAAAGGGACCGTATAAATCCTCCGTGTTGTCACTTTTCATTCTTCCCATGCCTTTGACCTTAGCTCACTAAAAGTAATTTATACCTGGTTATAAGGGCAGTGGAAACAGCTCCATCCACTCTCTAGAAAAATGTCCCGGGGCAAGGAGCTCTGGTTGGTCACAAGTACTTGAGCAGAGGACGCCTTCCCAGCTTCAATAAACATAATTATAAAAATATCAGCCCTGTCCCTGTCATGGTTGTGGTGGTGAGCTGGGAGTCACTGTGAGAACTCACTGATACCCTCCCCGAGGAAAGGAGAGCAGAGCTTGGCTGTCACCCTGTCTGTGGCCTGTGGGTATTTAGGAGTCCTCCTGTCTATCCCAGCTGCATAAGAAAGAGTTACTGTGCATTTTGTTTTCATTCACTCTATTCAGGCAATCAACAAGAAGGAGAAGAAGGAAAAAAAGAACACAGACACTCTCCTCAAGGTTTACTAATTAAATAACAAATAATCCATACTTTAAGAAAAATGAAAACAATGCTCAAGTATATCAGTGCCTTGTCCTGCTACTGGTCATCATTTTGTTCTCAACCAAGAAAAAATCCAGTCTTTCTTGCATCCCTATGCAGTCACCATGTTCCTTTAACTGTGCTTGCAGAGAACCCTCTCATCCACTTGTCGCCAGCATTGGCTTTGACAGGACCCAAGGAGTCTGAAGGATCCTTCCAAGGACGCTTCACAGGCCCTCTGTCCTGGGAGCGCTGCTTCTAATGCATCTCCAGCATCAATCCCTTCAGAAGAGAAATTAATGCAATGGAGGTGAAGGGAACAATGCAAAGAACTAATGAATCAAAGAATTTGTTCTTTGAATGAATATATAAAACTGATAAACCCCTAGTTAACCTCAAAAGAAAAAGAGAAGAATAAATTAAAATTCATGAAATAAGGATTTAAAAGGGTGAAATCACTACAGACCCTATAGAAATTAGATGATCATCAATACCTTCACCAATACATAGCTCTCAAATTTTTCCACTCACAAGATGGAAATCATAGAAGAAAATGACAGATTCCTAGATATATATGAGTTGCCAAAGCTGAATCAGGAAGATTTAAAGATTCTCAATAAACCAATAACCATGAATGAAATTGAAAATGTAATCAAAACCTTACCAACCAAGAAAAGCTTAGATCCAATAAATTCACAGCTGAATTCCACAAGAAATTTAGAGAAGATTTTATAATGGCCAATATTAGCTATATTGCCCATGGAAGACCAAATTAAAGGAAGTAAAGAGTCTTTATTAATTTAGCCAGCAATAAAGGGGCTTCCTCTTCCAAATGGGGAAAACACAAAGGCCCAGTTTTTTGTTCCCTACCAAGTTCTATAGTTTCTTTTCAGGCAGAAATGTGATGCCCCCTATACCATATAGGTGGAAGGTCTTGAAAGGGAGGGATTCATGATTAACCACAGGCAAGTAGTCTGGCTCTTATTGTCCTTAATTGGTCCTGTCTCCTCCTTATGTCCTGCATGCTTGTGCAGTTTTGATAGGGCAGGGGAAGGAGTGAGGGATGGAGTAATTTAGGCAAGGCCAAAAGGGAAGATGACCTGGTCCAGATGTCGTCTATGTAAATACTTCAAGTGGGGATCAAATTAAATTGAATTCTGCCCTAGTCTCTCTGACTTCTAAGGCGAAGATGCTTGATGCCATCCCTTATAATTTAATGGCAACCTTCCTCAAATTCTTCAGTGAAATTCAAAGTGAAGCAATTTCCCTGAACTCATTCCTGGAGGCAAACATTACTTTGATATGTAAACCAGACAAAGACCCAAATAGAAAGAGAACTACCTGCCATCCTCAATAAAATAGTAGTAAGCAGAATGCAACAAGTCGTCAAGAAAATTATGCATCATAACTAGGGGGAATTTATTACAGAAATGCAGAGTTGGTTCAATATATACAAATCCATAAATGTAATACACCGTGTCAACAAAGCCAAAGACAAAAATCACATAATCATCTTAATAGATGCCAAAAAGAAAACTTTTGACCAAATCCAACATGCATTCATTAAGAATATATATATATTTATGATAAAAAAACTATGGAAAATAGAAACAGATATATTTTACCTGAACCTGACAAAAGTGGTCTATGACAAAGCAATAGCCAGCATCATACTAAATGGACAGAAACTGACAGCCTTCCTTTAAAATCAGAAACAAAACAAAGATGTTTGTTGTCACTGTTCCTATTCATTATAGTTCTGGAAACATCAATGAGAACAATTAGAAAAGAGAGAGAAAAAAATAATTGGGAAGGAAGAAGTGAAATTATCTTTATGTGTAGAAGACATGATACTTTACACAGAAGAATCCAAAAACTTCACCAAGAGACCTTTGGATTTAATAACAAAATTCAGTAGTGTAACAGGATATAAAACCAACACACAGAAGTCAACAACATTTTTGTATACAAACAACAAGTACACCAAGGGTGAATTAGGGAAACCACACCTTTCATAATAACATCCCAAAACTAAAATACTTAGAAATCCATCACACAAAGGAATTAAAAGATTTGTACAGTGAAATAGCAGTACTCTGAAAAAAGAGATTGAGGAGAATTTCAGAAAATGCAAAGATATTTCTTGCTCCTTGATAGGAAGACACGTCATTGTGAGAAGGGCCATAATCCCAAAATTTTTATACAGATTTAGTGCAATCCCTATAAAAATACCATTATTATAGTTCACAGAACTAGATAAAACGTTCCTACAATTCATATACAACCAGGAGAGACCTAGAATATCAAAAGCAACCCTTGGAAACAAAGAACAGGCAGGAAGAATCACAATCTGTGATCTGAAATTACATCACAAAGATACTGTGATAAAATCAGTGCAGTACTGGTAGAAAATAAACCTGAGGATCATTGTAAAAGACCACAAGATGCAAACACACCTACAAACATGACCAGTAACCTTAAACCTTAACTTTGACAAATGGCCAAACATATTCACTAGAAGAAAGATAACCTCTTCGATAAATAGTCCTGGAAAAAACTGGCTTTCCACATACTGAAGGCTAAAATTAGAGCCATGCACTGAACTAACATAAAATGAGTCAAAGATTTAAACATTAAAACAGAAACATTAAATCTTCTGGAGGAACAAATAGGCATAAATCTTAAAGACATAGTGACATATA
This sequence comes from Myocastor coypus, assembly GCA_004027025.1. Taxonomy (NCBI): domain Eukaryota; kingdom Metazoa; phylum Chordata; class Mammalia; order Rodentia; family Myocastoridae; genus Myocastor; species Myocastor coypus. Next base: position 6,859 of record PVJA010004718.1, on the reverse strand, counting down.
AAGAGTTCATGGACAAATACCAACCTGCACGGGAAATATCTCAAAGAATCAACAACTTGGATCTGATCTTTTTGAAGTTTCCACACACCAGAAGAAATCAAGGGAGTGAAAAGAAAACCCGTGAACTGGGGGAAAAGTACAGCTGACTGTCCCTCTGACAAAGGACTTCTACCTAGAACATATAAAGAATTTTAAAAATTCATGCCCCCACAAAATTCAAAAACACAATCCAGAAACAGGCATCTATATGGTTTATATCTAAATGTCCCTCCAAAGCCTCATGCAGTCATGGGGTGGGGACTTCTAGAGTTTGTTAGGAATTTGGAAGATCTAAGGCTGGAATTATGGCTCTGAGTACTACTAGGATTATGGGTGTGAGTGCCACACCTAGCCTAAAGCTGAGAGCTTGAATGTAACATAAGGGAGACAGAGAGACAGACTTCCTCTCCATTGCCCTTGTTGTTGCCACTCCTCCATTTTGCTCCCTGTTCCTTGCCACCACCATGAACAGCTGCCCACTGCCCTGTTCCACTCTGCCTTGGAGCCAGCTGAGTATGGACTGAAACTTCCAGTACCTGAGCCAAATAAAGCTGTCCTTCCTTCATTTTGGGTGTTCGTTATTTGTCCCAGCAATGAGAGAAGAATGACTGAGAAAGATTTTGAGATTAAATATATACTTCTCAGAAGGGGAAATGCAAATTGCAAACAAATATATAAAAACATGTTCAACACCATTGATTAAGTGAAACATGCAAATTATAACCACAGTAAGATTCTATCTCCCCAAAGAAAGAATGTCAGTCATCAGGAAGTTAATCAACGAGCAATGCTGGAGGAGATGTGGGAATAAGAGAATCTTTTTGCACTGTTTATGGGACTGTGGACTTGTACAAACAATATGGAAATCAGTATGGAGATTTTGAAAAAACTAGTTTTGAGAGCTTATTTGGAGGTTGTAGCAGGCGAGCACAGCTACTCGCATACCCTTGACTGAAGAATCATCCTCTATCTGAGGACTGAGCACACAGCTTCAGGAGCGATGCACAGGGATTGTTGAGGGAGGAAGGGGTCACCCACCTAGCCAGTCAGATCAGCCAAGTCAACCCTGGTTGTCAATGGGATGACAGATGTCACAGCCAGATTGCCCTCCCACCCTGAAAAAACTTCTTTTGGAGATTCCACTTAATCCAGCTATTTAGGGCTAGCCAAATAGCTCAGCAGATTAAATCACCTGCAAGCAGGCACAGGGGCCAGGGGTTCGATCCCCCAGGGCTTGCTGAGATAGCAATTGAGACTGGGCATGGTGCCTTGTGCCTGTAATCCCAGCTCTTGGGAGGCTGTAAACAGGTGGATCACTATGCATGTGATTTAGTAGTAAGACTCTCAACACCCTATAGATCCTTCCCTAAAATACAAAAACTAAATAAATAACCCAGCTATTCTCTCCTAGGCATGTATCCTAATGAATTTAAAACATTATACCACAGCAATATATGTGCATCCATGTTTATAGCAGCATAATTTGTCATTGTTAAACCTTGGAAACCATATATATTCCCAGCAATTGGGGAATGGATAAAGATGTGTTTTTACATCATGGAATAATATTCAGCTATAAAAAGGAAAACTTAGAGGCTTTTGTCTTTAAATGGATGCGACTAGAGATCATACTCTTAAGTGAAATAAATCAGACCTGTATGTGCAAGCATCATATTGTCTCAGTGCAAGAACATGAAAGAACAAAACAATTCTGAAGTGTACAATAAATGCTGGAAGAAGGAAAAGAATCTGTTCAAAGGGAAGGAAGTACTGAGACTGAGAGAGAGAAAAGTGAGGGAGTGGGAAAGAAATATAACTGTGTATGAATACAGAATGCCTTGGATAATTGTACTATTCATGTCTTCTGGTCTTGGAAAGGAGCAGCTAATGCTTCATTTTTTTTTCTCTTCTTAATCTCATTACTTCTCCCCCCCCCCAATTTTGCATTCATATTTCTGATAATCTAAACAACTAATATGGTGCTGGGGAGATAGCTCAGGGTCACAAATCCTACCTGGCAAGTGCAAGGTCCTGAGTTTTATCCCCAATTCCACACAAAAAAAAAAAAGAATATACCTAAGCAACTAATATGAAGACAGCACTATACAACAATTACTGTCAAATGCATCAAATGCATGTTATTTTCTTTAGTGAAATTCTGTATCATTTATAATTTTCTTATTATCATTACTTGCATTGTCTTAAAAAATAAAAAAGGAAAGAAAGTCTAGCCTCATCTAGAAAATTTACTAGGAAGTGGAGGAGTTTTTAATACTGTTCTCACATAATGGTAACATTTTACTCATATGCCAATGCTGACAAGTAGTCGTTTCTTAAGGTTAATTGTAGTGTGAATCAGATATCAAGCCAACAGATGCATGGTACTATAACATTAAAATTCACCGTCTACCTCACACTGGAGGTCTAACTTTTATCCGTGCATAAACTTTTCAACATAATGCACTAGGTATTTTAAAAGTATAAATCTATTTAGGAAGACCACTCAAAATTGAAATCTATTACATTACATATATCAGAAATAAAAATCATGTTCATTAATATCACCTATAATCCCATCAGAAATATGTCTTAAGTGTTTGAAAGCCGTGTAGACAAAATTTTGTAAAAACTTTGATTTTCACGGGAAAGGTTGAGTTTTTTTTTTAAACTGGTAACAAATATCATTAGTTGTTTTCTTTGAAGAAATACATTTACTTTCTTCATTGCTGAAATAAAGAAGTATCAAAAAGCAAGAATAAAGAGAAATGATTCATATGATTATTTCTCTTGCAAATAAAAATGATGTTCCATGACGTAAAAGTCACTAGTTACCTCATAACTGAAAAAAAATTATTTCCTAAAGATACTGTGGTACTTAACTCTATAAGAAAAATGCTTATGCATATCTCTGCTTTTAAAAGCCAGAATTTTTTTTTTTTTTGGTCTTTTTGAGACAGGGTCTCGCTATGCAGTTGAGGCTGGCGTTGAGCTCTCTTTTGTAGCCAAGGCTGGTCTCGAACTTGCACCGATCCTCCTGCCTCAGCCTCCCGAGTGCTGGGATTACAGGCGTGCGCCACCACGCCCGGCAAGCCAGAATATTTTTGAAGTATACTCAAGTTAACATTTGATGACATTTATCATATGCTGTTGACAAGGACAGTCTTAATTTGGCTTGATTTTACTGAAAATGTGTGGCGGTGAAGAGTGACACAATTATCAGTGCAGTCTACAGCAAGAAGTTTCTCGCACGACTGCTGCAATTAACAAGATAGAAAAATAGAGGAACAATGTCTCTTTTGACATCCTGGGCCCCTGAAAGAATTTGAGGGGTCCTCAGCCTTCTGCAGATCACCTGTGATTTCATACTTCTTTGAAACATACTAATGATTAAGAAATTAGAAATAAGAGGTTCATAACATCACATCACAGTCTCTAGATTTAAATTTCATTATCTAAGTACCACATAAGCTGCACATCTAACCACTATGTTTCTTCTGTGTTTTGAGTGATTTAGGGAATTTTCATGAAAAATAACTTGGACATGTGATGTTCTTTCTTTTCATCTCAATAATCTGTTTGATACCGGTTCTCACTATGCAGCTCAGGCTAGTAGTGATCCTCCTGTTTTCAGCCTCCCCAGCACAAAATTACAGGCATAGGCCACCATGCCTGTACTGGGTCCCCAGGGGAGGGGATGACAGGGCATGTGGGACTAGGGAGCAAAGCAGGCACTTATTCCACTGAGCTATCTAACTAGCCCTTGATGTTCCTATCAGGGAGTTTTAGAGTCTAAGCTCCACTAAGTAAAATTCCATTATAAATACACACTGGGGGCTGGGGAGATAGCTCCATGGTTTAAGCATCTTGCCTGGCAAGCACAAAGACCCATGTTCAATCTCTGGTACTGCATGCTGTGCCAGCCTCAGAACCTTGAGTGTGCCATACTGGCTCATAGACCAGACTTGGTGGCACACACCTGTAATCCCAGCACTGAGGAGGCTGAAACAGAGAGATCACTACAAGTTTGAGTAGTATAACGAGACCTTCTAACAAATAAATAAATGCAAAAATAAAATATTAAAAACACATGAACAAATAATAGAAAGAGCCTTTCTGTAGGAAAGCCCAGTCCAGATAATTTTTCAGATGAAAACTATAAAGCATAGAGACTGTTACAATATTAAAGAACACTGACTGGCTCACAGTTCTAATAACATAATCAGGAACTAACTCTCCAGTTTAGAAATCCAAGAGAGACAAACAGACTCCAGCCTGAATCACTTTTTGTTTAGAATTTTTTCACCCAAAAATTATCTCATTGCTAAAATCATCAGTTAAAAAAAAAGTCTTAAAAGGGAGTGAACATCTTACCCTTGGCAGGAAAATCCTGCAGTCTCAGGACAACTTCCCTGAGCCTCGGAGCCCACCTTGGTTATAGTAGCCTTCCCTGCACCTTCCTAGCTGCCCCAGCTGGGTCTCTTGCCCACCTGGAGCTCTCCTGGCCATGCTCCTGTGTGCATCACCTGTGCTTCTCTGGAAAATCTTTCCACTCCCTCAGGGCCCTGCTCATCTTCTATACCAACATACATCGCAATTTACTGGAACTGATTGATTAGAACACTGTTGGGAGCCTCTTGATAGATTAGGAAAATGATGCTCAAGCTTTCAAAAGCAGGTTGTGGGCCCAACAGCACCTGCAGAGGGCTCAGGGTTCATTGTCCACAGGGTCCTTTCTTTATCTTCCTGATTCAATAACCATGTGATCCAGTTCCCCTAATACACTATCTGTCTGTGTGTCTTTCTATCATGTATGCCAATGTTTCTATCTCTCTGAGGACATTACTGAGAGGAAGCATTATGCAGGAATGCAGTTCGAGCTGGAGATAGCTTCAGTGTATCTCTACTTGGAAAGGTCTCGGCACAAGTTACAATAGGAATTCTAGCCACACAGGGGAAATTCATGTTTGTGTCTTCTTTGGCTCATCGAGCCACCCTAAGGGAAGTGTCACCTGTGTGGTGATGTGAGTAGCTGGGCCATGGTGCAGTGGGTAAAAAAAGCGATTGGAAAGGACAGAGAGAGCATCCACTTTAGCAGCAGCTTGCAAAGTGCCTCCGCTGGAAAGATCACAGAAATATGAACTTTCAGTTCAGACATCCTCACACTCAAACTTTGAGAGATTTAGTGTACAAAAAATAAAATAAAATACTTATGTAATTTAATTACTGCCTAAGACCACATAACACATAGTCAGTTGTTAAGTCCAAATTAAATTTCAACTTACATGGACTCCAAACATATGCTTTTTCCTCGTGAATGTGTTGCTAAAACATCAACCTCTGACTATTAGCAATGCATGACCTGTTAGGTCTCTAGATCTCTAGAGCATGTCTCCAGGAATCAGAATTGGCAGCCAGTTCCTCACACAGCTATGTCATAATCACTATGATTTCAGCAGATTTTTCATGTTTCATGTTGCTCCTTTAATTCTGGCCCTCAGACCAGGAGCCTGGAGAAATAGATGCTCATTTGAGAAGATTCATTAATTTTGAGATGAATGACTTACATTCCCCAGACGCAAAGACCAGACAGAGACAAGATGAGAAGACAGGTACTTAATTAAACAATCCCTGAAGTCCTGATGAAAAGTTCTATTATTCCTCATGATTGGATAGCTTTTTTTGGATTTAAATCTGTATCTGAAAAATACATGTTGCAATTCTAACATCCAGCACCATAGGATGTGACCTTTTTGGGAACACAGGTCATTGCACAGATTGGTAGGTGTAATTAATTGTGATGAAGTCAAATGGGAGTGTAGTAACCTTGAGTGACATTATTGGAAAAATCAAAGACAGAATGAAGATAGACACACACCTTCTGCTGACAGATGCGAGATTGGATATGCACATAGAAATCATAAAAGCAAGAAGGATTTCACCAGTCTGAATATGACCCAGGTGAGAACTGTTTCAGACTTCTGGCCTCCAGAACTGTAGGAGAATAAGTATCTGCTGTTTTAATTCACACAGTCTGTGATGCTTTGTGCAGGGCAGCCTTGGCAAGCCAGTGTGACAGCAAATGAAAGTCACTTTAGTACTTCTACCACCCTGACACTTCTAACATTTTAGTACTTCTCTGCAGTTTATACCATCACCACTGTTCCATTCCAGCATCCACAAAACCCAGGGCATGAGTTGTGAGTGGCAGCAAGAGAAGCTTCGCCTGTATTTATAGCTGTTCTGAGGCAATAGTCCTTGGTATTTTGAACAAGGAAGTGACCAAGACCTGCAGAAAAGACTGTGAACTTGTGAATGTATATTTATTCAAGGAAGAAAGAAAGTGCATTCTGTAAGATGAGACCAAGCCAGTAAATGACTTACAGCAGCCCTGTGGATGAAAGAACAGAGGTCTTTAGCATCAAATTCTTTAGTTTTCCTTCAACTCCTCCAAATAAGACAGTGGGACAATTGTGCTATGGCTCACTGGCCTACACCATGTATAAACCGCCCTATCAGAAAACTTGCTGCCAAGGACTGGTCAAATAGCTCAGTGGATTAAAGCACCTTCAAGCCAGCACAGGGGCCAGAGTTTCAATCCCCAGGACTTCCATGACAGCTCCACCCCCGCTGGAACATTGAGATGGCAATTAAGACTGGGCGTGGTGGCACACACCTGTAACTACAGCCCTTGGGAGGCTATAAATAGGTGGATCATTATGAGTCTGATCTAGTAGTGAGACCCTAAACACCCTATAGACCAGTGGTTCTCAACCTGTGGGCCATGACCCCAGCGGGGGTTGAACGACCAAAACACAAGGGT